>RPOG01003339.1:40517-66335 GCA_008086565.1 Thalassoma bifasciatum
TACAAGTCTGAAATTTTTTGGCTACCTCAATCATGCCTCGACCTTCAAAAAATTCTCTTGGGCAAACTCTGAATTTCGCACAGCAAGTTCGGAAATTTGTCCCAAAAGTCGGAATTTGACGATTTTTAGGGTACGTATTTGAACGAACTTGTCCTAGGGTTTTTGTCAGATCAGCTTCAAATTTCTCATGTGTATACTACACACAGTGACGATTAAAAGTTATTAAAAGATTGTTATAATCTTCAGGGGCGTGGCCACCAGAGGGCGCCAAAAAAAAAGAAAAATTTACATGCTCCGATTTGTATGACATTTTTTGGGCACCTTTATCACTCCAAGACCTTCATAAAAATGTAAAATGTTAAGGCAAAACCATAATTTTAAGTTCCGAAATTTTACGTCAAAGTTAGAATTTTTGCGCTAGCACGGTACGAACTTTTTCGAACTTGTCCTACAGTTTTTTTCTGATTATCTCCAAATTGGACACCACGTATGATCTGGGTGACTACTAGTTTTCAACAAGTTTCTAACAATATTATAACTACCCGCACCGGTGATCCCCGCGGTTTTCAACTGGTAAAAAGTCTTGGTGTTTTTGGAATTATTGAAAGAGCATGTTTCAGTCTTCCTGACCAAACCTCTCACACATGTTCACTGTCCCAGCCTGAGTGCAGCCATATGGCTTATATTCACATAAAGTAAGGCGCCCCCTATTGGCAACAGGAAATCAAGTGTTTTACTCTGTGACTGAAAGCTCCTCCCCCTTTGATCTTTTTTTTAAAACAATTGCACAGAAACATCAAAAACATCTTCAACAAGCACCATATATAAGGTCAAGTTCCTATTTTGAATGATGTGTCTTTAGTGTTGTGTCAAAGTCGACCCAAAATTGACCATTTTCTCACAAACACAAAAACCTTAATAACTTTCTTGTACAAAGTCAGATCCTGACCAAATCACACACACATGTTCACTGTCACAGCCTGAGTCCAGCCATATGGGTTTTATTCACACAAAGTAAGGCGCCCCCTATTGGCAACAGCAAAAGTTCACAAAATACGCCACTGGGAATCGAGGAGGGGGAAACTAGAAAAAAAATTTTGTTAACGTGTCTTTGTAGTTTTTGTAGAAGTTGTTCGTGGTATATATACCAGTTCAAGGATAAAACTTACTACACAGAGTTCAAATCTCAGTTTCAGACTTCACTGAAGTTGAATCAAGGACTCCTGATAACTCCCTGATTTTGAGCCTAATCTCCTTCAAATTTCATTTAAACTGTCATGATCCATCCCTGGACACACCCTCAAACTGAGAGGATAAAACTGTACGTCTTGAAGATTTTTAATAATTCATTTTTTCCAAGTTTTAGGCTGACAAAACTCTGTACCCTGCAAAAATAATCATTTAGCTCCAGCATTAATGGTCATTTGGCTCCATCTAGTGGCCAGACTTTACTTTTAGGTGGTCTGTGTGAGTTTGGCCACTACATGGAGTCAAATGACCATTTTTGCTGTGTGATTTCTTTCAGTAGACTGTAACACTGTGAGTAAAAATCTCGTCGTCCTCCGACACGACACTCGTACGAGCCATTTGATGTTGATATTATATTTGAAATTTCTAAAACATCTTCAACAAGCTCAGTTAATTAGGTCAAGCTTCTGTTTTGAATGATGTTTCTCTTGTAAAGTGTCAAAGTCTGAAGTGGTTTCATGAACCACAGACTCTCAAGAAGCCCCTGATTTTTAGCCAAATCTTCTTCAGATTTCATTCAAACTGTCAAAATCCATCCCTGGACACACCCTCATACTGAGAGGATTAAACTCTTTGTCTAATGGATTTTTAATCATTTCTTTTTCCAATTTCCAGGCCAATCAAACTCTGCAACCTGTGAAAATGATCATTTTGCTCCAACAAAAATGGGTTTTAGCTCCATCTACTGGCCAAACTGAATCTTTGGGTAGTCTGTGTGAGTTTGGCCACCAGATGGAGCCAAATGACCATTTTTGCTGTGTGACCTATTTTCAGTGCAGAGGGAGGCTTCTTGAAGAAACATGAGAGCTGACAGAGGAATGTGCTGTGGCCATGCAGCTCTCTGCATGTTGTCATTATTCTATTTCAGCTGAACCCTGAAACACATGAGCAGGGGTCTGCAACCTTTAAGGAGCCATTTTCCTTTATTTCACATGGATCAAGGTCATTCCACAGCCACAAAAATCTTCACTATAAAAGCAATAAAATGTTAAAATTCGACACAGAAGTAAATGTATTTAAAAGTACAGCCACATGCAGCAAAGAACGGCCCTCGCTCCCATGTGGCTGACTGAGAACGATTGCAGCATGTTCAGACATGCACACAGGTCGACGCTTTTTAAAATTAAAGCCGCAAGCGGCGAGGAGCGGGGAGTCGCTCTCGTGCGGTTCTCCGAGCGCATGCTCGGAGGACCGCACGTGAGCGAGGGCCCGTGTATCGCCGCTTGCGGCTTTANTTAGTGTAAAATAAAAAGTGATAAATGATTTAGGGGCTTTTATGAATTTGGTAAAAGTAAACAGCTCTTTCATGATGAAGTGAGCAGATTTACCGCTGTTTCTTTCCTGTCACTTCACTTTTATCTCTGGGACCGTTTCACATTTTTGTTGTTGTGTTGTAGTTGAGCTGATTTATTCCAGTAGGTGTCAGTAATTCACCTCAACCTGAGCGCCCCCAAACTGACAAACGCCATTAGCGCCGTGCATTGTGGGAAACAGTACGCCAGGTAGACTGGTCCGTTGCAGACTGAGAAATTTTCTCCGATCAGTAGAAACATCCGGGAACTTGTAGTATACTACAGATCTCGCAAGTTTTCGCATACTGCCGACTAAATACTGAATTTCAGCCAAAGTAGTAGGCATAGCTAGTGCAGTAGGCAGTTTGGAAAACAGCCTCAGTCAAAGTTTAAATAAGGTAAATTCATAATTAATAGAATTATTTCATTTGAACGTTTCTTTGACATGATTTATGTTGAAACTCTACTAAGACTGCATTTCCCATAATGCACTTGATGTAAACAGGAAGTATCAATGATCACGTGAACGCTGTAGAAGACGAGTCGTAAGTTCTGAGCGAGTTTATTTCAGTAAACGTATCTAAAATCGGAGTCAAGCCTCTTCACTTTTTTTGGAAGTATAAGATAGCTTTCTACAACATTTTTTGAATTATGAATTTACCTTATTCAAATTTTAACTTAGTCTCTTTTTAGAGTTACAACAACAACAAAAGCCTGGATATGAAGCCCATTTGGGCAGAATCAAGGCTGAATTTGGGTCCAATTACCTGAAAACAGAGTCCAGGTGTGACACTGTTCACGCTGTCAGCAGGTGAAAGTGTTGGATGCAGATTTATTTAATCTGATGTTGTTGTTGTTTTTCAGCACAAAGCGTCCCAGAGTCCAACTAAGTCCAGTCCAGACAGCGAGGTGAGGCTGAAACACATCACACAGATAAAACCACACACCCTCCCTTTCAAAGTAAAAGCCCCTGTTCGCTTTATATATTAATACAGTGGCTCCCAACCTTTTCCAACTCGGGGCCAACTTCTATGTCTCAAATATTTTTTGCAGCTCACCTCTCGCCTCTTAAATACAGATATCATATGATGCCTTCTGTGGGAATGTTTTTTTATATATAACTATTTAAAAATGTTTAACCCTTGGTATGCCAAACCCATTGGGGGGAGCAAAATAACCCAGAGTTAGTTTCCAAGAGTACCTGAATGTATCATGAGTGACGTCAGCAACATGTGTTAACGGAGCTAAATTCTGTAGAAATCAAAATATTCTTCCTGTTTTTTTTCTGCTTTCATCAAGCCCTAAATGATGATTATACAATTATACACCATGTATCTACACTTCTGAAATCTTTTGATTCCCTTTTTGGAGAAAAATGAGACCACAGTGAGAAAAAATGTGACAGAAGCAAAAAACAACCAGAAAAGGTTTGGTATCTCTAGAATGAAACTCCTTTGAATCATGACTGAGTTTTAACAGTCAAAGTAGTATTCTGTATGTTTTTGTTTTTATGTAATCACAGCCCCCCAACACACACAAAAGTCTGACTTTTTTTGAAATTATTTGGCGACCCACTTGCAACATCTTCGCGGCCCACCAGGGGGCCACGACCCACAGGTTGGGAATCACTGTGTTAATAGTTTGTATTTAAGCCCCGCCCCTTCCGATGTAAGCCGCGCCTCCCACCACCTGTTGTCACCTCATGTCTGTGTTTGTATCTGTGTGTGTCCCTGTGTGTGTGTGTGTGTGTGTTCAGACCGTTTACCCCTCCAGACGTTCCACCCACACAGATGACTCCGCCCTTTTTATGGTAAGGGTTTGGCCACGCCCCCAAAAGTCACTAACTCTGCATCCGGCCTGAACGAACCAACGAGGAACATTCAGATTTATGTGTTTAAGTCAAATCAGCAGCTCCACAATTCATTTCCTGAGGCTCTTTCAGAATAAAAGCCTCTTGAGAAACGATAAGTTTATAGAGTTAATTTTTTTAAATCAGACTCACTCACTAACTTTAAAGTGATTTCAGATCAGTTTATTTCCATCAGCTGCTCGCTTGTTTTTTTCTAGGTGTCATAAAAATGTGAAAACAGAAACATTTAAACTCAGATCAAAGAAATGTATTAAATTATTCTCTTTACACGTCTCGCTTTGTTATCTGCGTTTTAAGTATTTCTCTTTTTTATGAACTTAACATTTGTTTCAGATTTATTCTTTTCCTGATCAGGACTAAAAAAACAGGTGTTACAGTTCAGACTGGTCAGGTTACAGGTGTAGAAACCCTGTGCCAGGACAGGAGGTCAAAGGTCACGCTGTCATGAATCTGAATGGTTCTGTCTCTGTTAACAAACACCTTTTATCAGCATGTCTCAGACATTTCTCCACCTGACGTCTTTCACAGCAGTGATTCCCAACCAAGCTCATAAAAAGGTTCAGGTTTTGGTGGTAAATGTTACAAGAGTTTTATAAAAATAATAAAAGCAGGTTCATTATTCTTATTATTACTACTTATTTATTCAAAAAGAAGAAAATGAAAGAATTAAATGTTCAGATTTAAGAGATAAAATAAAATGATTTTTGTTTCATAAATAGTCATTGGAGAAACTTTTAAAGTTGGGCTGAACGATTTATCGCGTTTTGATCGAAACCGCAATTTCAAGCATAGTGATCATGTGATCGCTAAATCTGCGATTCTTTTTGTTCTTCAGTTTTTAAAACTAAAACTAAAATTTAAAAAGCCCAGTTTATAAAAGGCAGAAATGGGCTTTAGGTTTTGAGAAGAGTCAAGTTCGACAACTTATCAAAAAAATCTTCTTTTTATTTATTTATTTTTTTGCCTCTGTATTTATTTCTCATAATTTCGACTTAAATCTTAGAATTTTGACTTTCATCATTAAAATTTCAACTTGTTATTTCAAAAACTTCCTTTATTTCAAAACACAGACTTTTGTCATCTTAAAATTTTGACCATAAATGAGAAAGTTTGGACTTTTTTCACAGAATCTTAAACTGATTTCTTAAACTTAAGAAGTTTCATCTAAAAATTTTGACTTTTTGTCTCAGAATTTTGTCTTTATTTCTCAAAATTTTCACTTTTAATATTAAAATATTGACCTTTTATCTCAAAGTCGGAAACAATTCTTACCTTCAGTTTTCATTTTCATCCTCTCGTTAGAGTAAAAGCTTTTGATGTTTCAATGGTTTGATGTAATTTTCTGTCAAGTTTGTAAATGTTATTGTAAATTGTGGAAACTTCACTAAAGTTTGATTTAAAGAAAATCGTGAATCCAATTGAAATCGCGATATCTGCCAGAAAAATCGTAATTAGATCTTTTTCTAAAATCATTCAGCTCTACTTTGAAGACTCATCAACACACATGAGTGGGGGGGGGGTCATAGTACGAGAAAAAGGCTCAGGGGGTTAAAAAGACAGGAAAGGTTGGGAACCACTGCTCTACAGCATGACCTCACCCGTCCCTGCATCACCTGTAACCCCCCCCCCCCCCCACTCATCCACTGTCCTCTTGTTTCACAGTAGTGTGTGTGTGAGTGAGTGTGTGTGTGTTAGGGGCAGGCTGCTGCTCACTGGGTTCGTTTAAAGTGTCTTCAGTTTTTGATAACTCCTCTGTCCTTTTCTGTTTTTATACATTTACAAAAAATAAAAGTGGGTCCAACATCTTTCTTTTCTCAGTTTCCAGTTGGTTTGATGTGAATCTGAAAAATTCACCTTTTGTCTGTAATGAAAGTGTAACATAGTGCTGCTGATAGTTTCCTGTTTGTTACATAAATCAGCAAAAAGGAGGAAACTGATGGATCTGAATCCACAGCTCAAACCACGAGGACACTTTTTATTTATAGCATAAAGTTTGGACGCCAACCAAAAACATTAGGGTTGAACGGTTTACAAAAATAATCTAAATGCAATTGTTATTTCCTATATTGTAGTTGTGACTTTTTGGGGGTGATTTTACTCACTTACACTTCTTTTTTTAACACTTTTAGAACATTTTTTGATACCTTCTCACTATTTTCCAGCTTCACTCCCCATTTTTGTTAATTTTGCCCATTTTTGCCACTTTTGGTTTGGACTTTTTATTTAGAACACACTTTCTTCCCATTTTTTTTTTTAACTTTGGCCATTCCTACCTTATTTCATTGTTTGTCACTTTTCTACCATTTTTGCTTCTTTCTGAATCTTTTGAAGTTCCCTCTGAAAATTTCTTGCCAATTTTTGCTTCTTTTTGGCCATTTTTGACACTTTTCAATTCTTTTTTTTGACACTTTGGGACCTTTTTTTGCAACATACTGACTATTTTCCAAGTTTCATCCCAAACTTCTTTTCAAATGACCTTCCGTTGACCTTGGCCGTTTTTCCCCATTTTCACTTCTTTTTTGCCATTTTTGGACCCTTTTTGCTTCCTTCTGACCATTTCCCAGAATTACTCCCAATTTTCTTGCCAGTTTTTGTTGCTTTTTGGCCATTTCTACCACTTGAAACTAAGTTTTATTGCTCCTCTTTGCTGTTTTTGCCTCTTTTCTCCACTTGTATAGTTTCTTTAGTAAAGGTAGTTTTTAACAGTTTGTCTCTTTGGTTGAGTAACTCTGGTGTAGAACAGAAAACATCTGCTGCAAAAACTGTAGCTGATATTCTGACACATTTCAGGTTATAGAAATATTTCACTGTCTGACATTATAATATTGCAACAGGACATATAGTGATTTAATCTCAATTCAATTTCAAATTTTCAATTCATTCGATTAGCATTTAAAGACCACGCACAACAAATATATCATAGATCCAAATATCACATAATGGTTGAAGCTAATGGAAAGGGTGTAGGCTGAAGCCTAGGCTCATTTTGCCGACCCGTTTTGCAAAAAAAAAAAAAGAAGAATTTAAATTAAGTTAAAAATAACTGAATAAATAACTTAATAAACTTAACGACATGGTCTGATTAACGCCATAAGTTTTCTAAATGGAGAAAAGATGTACATTTTCAAAACATATTATATGTAGTAAAAATAATCAAATGAAATCCTTAAAAATAATACAACCAAACACAACCCAAGTTCCAATATTTTGTTGTTGTTTTCTTCACATTTGATTTACATATTTTCTTATTACTTTGGTTTTAAACATGATTTTAAATGAAGAAAGTGAATTACACATTTTGAATTCACTGTCACAACTATTCCATAAGTTTACACCTTTAACAGAAACACACCTCTGCTTCATATTTGTTCTTGCCTTCATTTTTTTGAAAACATCTTGTCCCTCACAATTTGCGATTTACTTCCCCGACCCAATAAGCAGCCACTTAGTTGTGTCTCAGGTGTGTGTGTCTCAGGTGTGTGACTCTCCTGTGTTGTGTCTCTTCAGGGGGAGGACAGAGCCGCTCTCTCACCTACAGGTAAGGCAGCTCCTGTTGGATCCTGCTGCTTCAAATCTTTCTATATTTTTAATTCCTTGATTCTCACTGACGGTTTTATCTTCCAGCCAATCAGTCGCCTTCTTACCCGAGCTCAGGGGGCGTGGCCTCCTGTCGGACAGCCAGCCTGAGACCGGAGAGCTTCCTGTTCCGTCTGGGTCAGAAAGAAGAGAAGAGGAAAGGTGAGGAGAGGAGCAGGTCATGACTCTGATGTTGTTTACCTGTCCTGATACCTGCTGACTCCTCCTCCTCCTCCAGGTGAAGCTGCTGCTGCTGCTGCTGCTGCTGCTCCTCAGAGCCAGGAGGAGGCTCCTGCTGCTCCTCCTCTGGTTGGAGAAGACGCTGAACTGGTGGAGCAGCTCCGAAAGGTTTGTTTCACGTCATCCCAGAAAAACACTTTTGATTAAAAAGTTGTTTCACGTTTCATAAGTCGTACGTGATCGTCCGTGTCTCTTAGAACATAGAAGCTCGTCTGAAGGTGTCGTTGCCCACGGATCTCGGAGCGGCCCTGACGGACGGGGTGGTTCTCTGTCACTTGGCCAATCACGTGAGACCGCGGTCCGTCCCCAGCATCCACGTCCCCTCCCCCGCTGTGGTGAGTTTCTCTTTGTTAAAGGTTACTCTGCAGACCGGACTCTGTGACGTCACTAACTCCGCTCCGTTCACCCCGCAGCCTAAACTCACCATGGCCAAATGTCGACGGAACGTGGAGAACTTCCTGGAGGCGTGTCGCAGGATCGGAGTTCCACAGGTAACACATGATCCAACACTCACAGCTGGTAAACACACACCTGGATCCAGAGCTCAAGGATTCACATAAATAATCCAAATGAGATTATTATTTCCTATATTGCAGTTGTGAATTCTTGTGATTATTTCTAGTTTCCTATCTTCTCTGTTTTTAAATAAACTCAATGTAGAACATGAACAGTTACATTAACTAGAAAAGTTGCATTTCCTTTACAGCAAATGCATTAAAATGCTGAAGCTGAAGAGAGTGAAAGGAAGCTGAAAAAGTTGAAAATTGCTAAATAAAGCTGAATTTGTGAAATAAAAGTAGTGGAAAATGGTTGAAAAAAGCTTAAAAAGAGATAATTTGAAATTTAATTGTTGAAAGCAGTGAGTCAAAGCTGCAAATCCAAGATTTAAAGTTCCAAAAGGAGTGAGAAAATGTAAAAGCAGAATTAATAGTGAAAAAGCTGAAGGAAGTGAAAAGGAAGTGAAAGGAAGCTGAAAAAGTGGAATATGAAGATGAAAATTGCTAAATAAAGCTGAATTTGTGAAATAAAATAGCTGAAAATTGTTGAAAGAAGCTTAAAATGTGAAAATTTGAAATAAAATTGCTGAAAGCAGTGAGTCAAAGCTGGAAATCTTAGATGTAAAGTTACAAAAGGAGTGAAAAAGTGCAAAAGCAGAATAAATAGTTGAAGTCAGAGGAACTCAGAGGAGGCAGGAGAAGGTTTAAAAGTTAAAGTAGCAAAAAGAAGCTGAAAAGTGGAAAATGAAGATGAAAATTGCTAAATAAAGCTGAATATGTTAAGTTAAACAGCTGAAAATAGTTGATAATATTGAATAGTTCTTTTTAACAAACTGACTGTTTTCCAAGAATAATTGCAACCCTTTTGCCATTTTTGTTGATTTGGGCCATTTTCACCACTTTTCACTGTTTTTCGTCACTTTTTTCACCATTTCTGCTACTTTCTTAATTTCTTAAAGTTTACTCCAAAATTTCCATGCTAATTTTGCTGCATGTTGGCCATTTTTGGCACTTTTCCATCTTTTTGCCACTTTTGAACTTTTTTTTTTCAACAAACTGACCATTTCCTAAGTTTAATCCCAACTTTCTTGCCAATTCTTGTTGCTTTCTGGCCATTTTATGTCAGTTTAGGACCAGTTTTTGCTACTTTTTGAGTATTTCCAGGTTTAGTCCCAATTTAAATGCCAAATTTTTGTTGTTTTTTGGCCATTTTTACCACCTCAAACTAAGTTTTATTTCTCCTCTCTGCTGTTTTTTCCTCTTTTCTCCACTTGTATAGTTTCTTTTGTAAAGGTTGTTTTTAACAGTTTGTCTCTTTGGTTGAGTAACTCTGGTGTTGAACAGAAAACATCTGCTGCTAAAACTGTATCTGATATTTTGAGACATTTCATGTTTTTTTTCAGTTTCTCTTGAAATTTTCTTCCCATTTTTTGTTTTTTGGCCATTTGAGTCACTTTTCTATTTCTTTTTTGCTAAGTTTAGACCATTTTATTTGCAACAAACTGACTGTTTTCAAAGTTTACTCCCAATTTTCTTGCCAATTATGATGTTTTTGCCCATTTTTCACAATTTTTTGCCACTTCTGGACCATTTTTGCTACATACTGACTACTTTCCAAGTTTAATCCCAAACCTCTTTCCCATTTCAGTTGACTTTTGCCTCTTTTCACTTCTTTTTTGCCACTTTTGGGCCATTTTTGCTTCTTTCTGACTTTTTCCCAGGTCCACGCTCAATTTTGTTACCTATTTCGGTTGTTTTTTTGGCATTTTTATCCCCTCAAACTAAGTTTTATTGCTCCTATTTGCTGTTTTTGCGTCTTTTCCCGCTTGTATAGTTTCTTTTGTGAAGTTAGTTTTTAACAGTTTGTCTCTTTGGTTGAACAGGTCCTTTTTGCCCATTTTTACCACTTTTCACAATTCTTTTGTAACAAACTGACTATTTTCCAAGGTTTATCCCAACGTCCTTGTCTTTTTGTTGACCTTGCCCATTGTTACCATCATTCACTGTTTTCTGTCACTTTTTCCACAAGTTTTTCTACTTTCTGAATTTTTTTAAAGTTCCCCCCAAAATTTCGTTGCTATTTATTTGCTGCTTTTTAGCCATTTCTGGCACTTTTCACTCATTTTGCCACTATTTTGACCATATTTTGCAACAAACTGACCATTATCTAAGTTTAATACCAATTTTCTTGCCAATTCTTGTTGCTTTCTGGCCATTTTTCTCAGTTTAGGACCAGTGTTTGCTGCTTTTTGAATATTTCCAGGTTTAATCCCAATTTGGATGCCAATTTTTGTTGCTTTAGGGCCAATTTTTACTACCTCAAACTAAGTTTTATTCCTCCTCTTTGCTGTTTTTGCCTCTTTTCTCCACTTGTACACTTGTATAAAGGTAGTTTTTAACAGTTTGTCTTTGGTTGAGTAACTCTGGTGTAGAACAGAAAACATCTGCTGAATAAAAAACTGAAGCTGATATTTTGACACATTTCAGGTTATAGAAATATTTCACTGTCTGTGATTAGGACATGTTGTGATTTACCTGGATCTGTGTAGTTCACCTTGTCTAACAGGTGTCAGTACCTGAGGGGTTCAGGGTTTGGAAAACCTCGATGTCTCTGCTGCCTTTTCTTCTCTAACACCTTTCTTTCTCTTTTCTTCTCTTTCATCTTCCCGCCTTTCATTAACCCTCTGATTCTCTGTTTCGTCTCCTCACCTGTATCCTCCGCCATGTCCATCCCACCTCCACCATCACTCAGGACAGTCTCTGTTCGGTGGCGGAGGTCTTGGAGGGGAAAGGAGGCGGGGTTTACGGGACAGTCGGCGTGTTGCTCTCTATGGCCCCGCCCTCCCTAAGCCCCTCCCCACGGGTCCAACTGGCAGGCTTCGCACTCTTCTACCTGTCCGTCATGTCCATGTTGTGTGCCATCTACGTCCACCTGGCACCGCTGCCTTGAGAGAAACCCCCGACCCCCCGCCCCTGACCTCAGGACGGTTAAAAAGTCCCTGATATAAGACTCAAAGCTTTAGTCTGACTCTTCATGGTTAGTCCTGTTAAGCACACACTCCAGGCGCCTGCTGGACGTCAGGGTTTGCTCCGCGTGTCGTTCGTTTGTCCTCTTTCCTCAAACGTCTCTGCTGTTGCCTCATCCTCCAGACCGATGACCGACCCCGTTTGCATCCACCTTTAGGGAGTTCTCCGTCCAGAACCATGTCCTCTAGTGCCTCCTGTGGGATCCAGAGATGTCCCCTTAGTCCTTTCTGAGTCCTGTTTTCCAAACCACCGATTACATTCGACATGTGAAAGTAGGGCTGAACGATTTTGTAAAAAGATCTAATTGCGATTTATCTGGCAGATTCAGCGATTTCAATTCAATTCGAAGCTTCAGTAATTTTCACAATCTACAAAAACATTTACAAACTTGACAGAAAATTACATCAAACCATTGAAACATCTAAAGCTTTTACTCTAATGTGAGGATGAAAATGAAAACTGAAGGTGAGAATTGTTTCAAACTTTTCAATAAAAGGGCAATATTTTAATATGAAAAGTGAAGATTTTGAGAAATAAAGACAAAATTCTGAGACAAAAAGTCAAGATTTTGAGATGAAACTTCTCAGGTTTAAGAAATCAGTTTAAGATTATGTGAAAAAAGTCCAAACTTTCTCATTCAAGGTGAAAATTTTAAGATGATACAAGTCTAAGATAAAAAGTCTGTGTTTTGTAACAAAGGCAACGAAGTCAAAATTCTAAGATTTAAGTCGAAATTATGAGAAATAAATACAAAATTTTAGGATACAAGGCAAAAAAACAACAATTTAACAAAAAGATTTTTCAATTAGTTGTTAAATTTTGACTCTTCTTAAAATCCAGAGTCTAAAACCTATTCCTGTTATTTCTAAACCGGACTTTTTAAATTGTATTTTTTGGTATAAAAACTGAAGAACAGAAAGAGCTATCTTTGACTCTTAACTTTTAAAAATGATGTATCGCAAAATATCCTTAATTGTGTCAAGTGAGATAAAATAAATCAACAACAATCCCAAGGGAAAAAATGATTTTTCCAACAGTCTCACACTCAAAGACAGGTGTGTGTGAAACAGCTGATATAACAGATCCTGGGTCAGGAGCAGGAAAACTCACATGATCACGACGTCTGAAAACGATAAATCGTTCAGCCCTACTGTCCGTCCAAAACCTTTGGATCCACTTCCTTTTATCCAACGTTTGCTGCTTCTCTCGGTCTGGACTGACGCTGGAGCAGATCCTGAAAAGTCGCCTGGAGGTTTTTCTCTACAGTCGAGTCCTTTCGTGCCTCTTCTAGGATCCAGATGTTTGAAGTTCCCCGACCTCCTCACACATGCTGACGCAGATGTTATTTCAGACCTTTAAGAGTCTGAGTCTGGTGATGCTCTTTTTTTGTCGTGGGGAAGATTTTTTTTTACTGAAAGCACAACAATCATTAAAGATCTGTAACTCAAAGACCCCTTTACGTCCAGAGGTGTGGACTCAAATCCTGGGACTTGACGACACTGGACCAGTGCAAAAACTGAAGTCTTTAAATGAGATGGACTTTTATTCAATCAGTGGACGCTAGATCCAATCAGAATCTGGGTACCTGACGTGAAGTCCAAACCCCGTCCTGGGTGTGGTGAACTCTGGACTTTATAGCCCTGTTTCTACCAAGCAGTTCAGTTTCGTTTGTCTCTGTACCGCACGCTTTCTGTGGCATTTCCTTTGACTAAAACCAGAACAGTTCTTAAATTACCAACCCATATCATCCCACTGTTTGGTTTGAAAGAAGTGATGTTGGATTTGTTAGTGGAGTACACTGTGTCCCGCTGCTACGCCATCACGTTATTACGTAGCTGACTATCATCATCCAGCTCACACGCCGCCTGTAAAGACGGTCGGCTGCATAAACGCAAACAAGATCAGGTTTTACCGTAACAAACTGTACTGATCCATACCAGATCGTTTTGTTTTGAGTTCCTGATCCAAACTGACTTCACTCTAGAAGAATTACGAGTTGTTCACTTGCTTTGGACTTAGGACTGTTTTTCTTCTTTGACTCTGGGACTTGTTGGTCTTGACTTGGTCATGACCCAGAACTTGACTGACTTGAGTAGGGATAGACCGATTGTCGGTCACGCCGATTATCAGCATTTGCCCTTTTTTTAATCTGACGACCGATAATGATCCATTTAAAAGAGTGAAGCTCCGTGAAGCCGGCGTGCCTCTGTCTACAGTCACTTTTCTGCCTCCAGCTTTGTCCCACCCACAACTCCGTCTGATTGGTTACACACAGAGCTACAGCACAGAAACAGCCAATCAGCAGTGAGTGTGGGACTCGCCCTGAGTCGTTCACTGCAAGATGAAAAAAGTTTCATTAGAGCGGTCATTAGTTAAATTCTGGAAGACCTTACTTTCTGCAGAAAACTTTAGGGCAGTATTTATTTGTTTATATTTTCAGTCAGCTTTTAAAGACATGCTACTGAGCCAGGGAGCTGTTGGAAAATCACAATTTTATGTCATTATTTTCACTTTTGCTGCAAATGAATATCGGTCTTAGATATCGGTTATCGTCTCCTTAACAACCGATAATCAGTATCGGTCCTGAAAAAACCATATCGGTCTATCCCTAGACTTGAGACTTGGACTGAAGACTATCTGGGATCTGTTGGCTTTGACTTCCTCCAGGATTCATTAAGTTTAACTCAGTTAGTAGAATCTGCTCTGGATTTAAAACTTGTTTACATGAAAGGGTCTTGACCTGGTAAGTCTTGATCTAAGACTTGGCCTTGACTGTACTTATTGGTCTGGATTCTTTGTGGGTTTGGACCTGGTCATGCTGGACATGATTAGAGACTTGTTGGTATGGATTTGAGACTTGTACGGCTCATCGTGGTCTGGTTCTTGCGTGTCATAAGCCTCGTTTCCACCAAGCGGTTCGGTTTGCCTCGGTACGGCATTTTGTGGCGTTTCCATGGACTAAAACCGGGACAGGTCCCCTAATAAGCGACCCGTACCGCTCCACTTTTCAGTTCCCTTCTGTTGGGGTGCCAAGCCGCTCCAAACCGGCCCCAGGGGTGGGGCTATAATCACTGCAGTACGTTGATTGGTCAAAAGATCGGTAACTTCCCGTGTGACAGCGGTAAAAAAGAACGACACACAACCCCACACACAGCCTTTCCTCAAACAAAGCTTCATTACGTTATGGAATAAAGAGCCACAGCTGATCACAAACTAGAAGAATTGCTGGATGTCCTCCATCTTTCTCTTTGTTTACAATGCTGCTAATTTCTTTTTCCTTGTGTTTATTCGCGGGATACACTGTGTAGCGCTCAGAGCGCTGCAGTGACGTCACGCGTTACGTAGCTGACGTGGCTCTCGACATCCGGCCAATCAAGCAGGGTACGGTTGGCTGTGGAAACGCGCACAGGATCAGGCTTTACTGATCTGACCCTTACCAAACTGTACTGATCCGTACCAGACTGTACTGATCTGTACCAAACTGCCTGGAGGAAACGAGGCTTTGGACTCAATCTGACACTTGTTGGCCTTGATTTATCAGCTGCTCTTGACTCAAGACTTGTTGGCGTGGGGTTAAGACTTAATGGCTTCTTCTTGGTTGTTATATTTTGACTTGCTGAGAACATTGAGGTGTCAGTTTTGACCTGGACTAGTTACCCACCAAATATTCTGGACCTGGACCTGGGACTTGTTGAACCTGATATGAGACTTGGACTCTGACACTTGTTGGCCTTGATTAATCAGCTGCTTATGACTTGAGACTTGTTGATGGGGACTTTATCTGGTCTCTGTGTTTCTGGTCCTCATGCTGAACTTGTTGTGGGATGGTTGTTTGACTTGGTTTGGCATAGATGTGAGTCTAGACCAGGACCTGGAACCTGAGACTTCCTCCTTTAGTTGTGGATCCAGACTTGCTCTTGGGATTTACTCTCGTTAGTCTGGAGTTTAGAGTTGAACTTGCTAATCAATTAATTCATTTTTACCTGAGACTAGTGAGTCTGGACTCGGGGTCCATTAGGGTCCTGAGTCCCTGTGTGAGTCTGTCACCCCCCTGAGGGTCATGTGACCCTAAAGGTGAAGTTAAAACTTGACAATCCCCTGAAGGTGGAGTCTCTCCCTGAAGCTTGTTTCCTGCCTGTTAAGCTCCGCCCCCCGTGCCTTACGATTGGCTGCCTGTCTGAGTGTGTTTGGTTTTTACTGTTTTTACTGTAACGTGTCAGAAACCTGCTCCACACACCTGTGTTCACACACCTGTGTTCACACACCTGTGTTCACACACCTGTGTTCACCTGCACAAGTCTGACCTGAGGCTCTGAGAGTCAGGACGAACTCAGCTGAGGATGAGGATGTTTTTAGTGATGAAGAGTGAGGATGATGATGTTTTTAGTGAGGACGATGATGTTTTTAGTGATGAAGAGTGAGGATGATGATGTTTTTAGTGATGAAGAGTGAGGATGATGATGTTTTTAGTGATGAAGAGTGAGGATGATGATGTTTTTAGTGATGAAGAGTGAGGATGATGATGTTTTTTAGTGATGAAGAGTGAGGATGATGATGTTTTTAGTGAGGATGATGATGTTTTTTAGTGATGAAGAGTGAGGATGATGATGTTTTTTAGTGATGAAGAGTGAGGATGATGATGTTTTTNTTTTTAGTGATGAAGAGTGAGGATGATGATGTTTGAAGTGATGAAGAGTGAGGATGATGATGTTTTTAGTGATGAAGAGTGAGGATGATGATGTTTTTAGTGATGAAGAGTGAGGATGATGATGTTTTTAGTGATGAAGAGTGAGGATGATGATGTTTGAAGTGATGAAGAGTGAGGATGATGATGTTTGTAGTGATGAAGAGTGAGGATGATGATGTTTTTAGTGATGAAGAGTGAGGATGATGATGTTTTTAGTGATGAAGAGTGAGGATGATGATGTTTTTAAGTGATGAAGAGTGAGGATGTGGATGTTTTTAGTGATGAAGAGTGAGGATGAGGATAAAAAATCACTACTTCTCACTCCTACTACTACAAAAATCACTACTTCTCTGAGGATGATGATGTTTTTAGTGATGAAGAGTGAGGATGATGATGTTTTTAAGTGATGAAGAGTGAGGATGTGGATGTTTTTAGTGATGAAGAGTGAGGATGAGGATATTTTTAGTGATGAAGAGTGAGGATGATGATGTTTTTAGTGATGAAGAGTGAGGATGATGATGTTTTAAGTGAGGATGATGATGATTTTTAGTGATGAAGAGTGAGGATGAGGATGTTTTTAGTGAGGATGATGATGTTTTTAGTGATGAAGAGTGAGGATGATGATGTTTTAAGTGATGAAGAGCGAGGATGATGATGTTTTTTAGTGATGAAGAGTGAGGATGATGATGTTTGTGGTGATGAAGAGTGAGGATGATGATGTTTACAGTGATGAAGAGTGAGGATGAGGATGTTTTTTAATGATGAAGAGTGAGGATGATGATGTTTTTTAATGATGAAGAGTGAGGATGATGATGTTTTTAGTGATGAAGAGTGAGGATGATGATGTTTTTAGGGATGAAGAGTGAGGATGATGATGTTTTTAGTGAAGACGATGTTTTTAGTGATGAAGAGTGAGGATGATGATGTTTTTAGTGATGAAGAGTGAGGATGATGATATTTTTCAGTGATGAAGAGTGAGGATGAGGATGTTTTTTAGTGATGAAGAGTGAGGATGATGATGTTTTTAGTGATGAAGAGTGAGGATGATGATATTTTTCAGTGATGAAGAGTGAGGATGATGATGTTTTTTAGTGATGAAGAGTGAGGATGATGATGTTTTTAGTGATGAAGAGTGAGGATGATGATGTTTTTAGTGATGCAGAGTGAGGATGATGATGTTTTTAGTGATGAAGAGTGAGGATGATGAGGATGTGTCCCCTTCCTTCTGAACATAAATAAACAAACTTAAGACGTCGACTTCCTCTGTCTCCGCTCTTATTTTGGTAACTTCTCTTCCTTCTGCTTTTATTTTGGTAACCCCTCTGCTTCCTGTCTGATAATTTTATTGTAGTTTAAAATCCTGCACATGCTCAGTTTGAAGCATTTTTACCTTGTATCATGTTTAAAGGTGAGTCAGTCTCACTGTGGGTCACATGACTGATGAATCATGTGATCTCACACACACACACACACACACACACACACACACACACTCCTCTCCGTCTGTTGTATCCAAGGTTTCACTCTCGTCCCGTCTCCTCCTCCATCTCTTCTCTTTTCAGTTTCAGTTGCTCCTCCCCCCTCTTGTGTTGCCATGGTTACTGTTTTTTGTTGTTTATTTTATTTTACCATCCGTTGATCCTCCTTTTTTTTTTTTTTTTCCCGTTCTTTTCTTTTGTCCCTCCCCTGCCGTGTGTCTTCTGTCTCCCGTAGAGTCAGTTGTGTCTTCCTCTGCACATCCTGGAGGAGCGAGGGCTCCCTCAGGTGGCCGGGACCGTCGGCGCCCTGCTCGACCTGGCCCCGCCACGACACACCGTCACCACGACGACCACCGCACCCGGACCTTCTGTCAACATCTAAACCACCACGACGACGCCACGACCACCACTGCGCTCACACTCGCCTCCTGTGAGCGAGGATGAAAGAGGAGGAGCTGCAGGTCGGGGTGTGATGGAGAGACAAACAGAAACACAGGTGACGGGGGCTTCACTCGGCTGGTTGTCATGGTAACAGCAGGTGAACGCCCTCATCTACCTGAGCCTGTAAATACAGAATCTTTTAACACAGCTGTAACAAAGCTGATGGTTCCCTCCGTTTACTCTGAGGCTCAAACTCTGTCATTTATTTATTTAAAGAAGTTTGAGCTCAGACGATGTCAGAACACTAATCACACAAACGCCATCAGACTGACCACACAACATTTCAACCTAAAACACAGCAAAAAAAAAACCTGCGCTTAATGCTTAAAGCTGAACGTGACGTCAACATTCCCACTGAAAAAGCCAGCTTGGCGCTTACACGGAAACAGTGGAAATGGTGTTTCAGAAAGTATCATCTCTTGAGGGCATTTTCAAAATTTTGCATTTCAAGTCTGCTTAAATGCCTTTTTTTTTTGTGCAAATGGGAGGCTGAAATACAACAACACTTTGGAGTTTCGCCCTAAAATTTGTTGCCGTGGAAACAGCGTCTCAGTCTCAGTCAGGTTTAATGGGCAGAGGTGACATCAGCGTTTTTACTGAAAACTCCAGCTTGGCATTTACACAGAAACATTGGTTTCAATATAAAATCCACTCTAGAGATTTTTTTTTGTTTTGTTTTTTTTTTTAAGTTCGCATTTTTTTGTTGGCTTTAACGCCATTTCTGTGTAAAGGGGAGGTTGAAACGTAACAATACTTTTGAGTTTCAGCCTAAAATTTGTTGCCGTGGAAACAGCGTCTCAGTCTCAGGCGTCTCCATTTGCCGATTTGAACGACAGCAGAACGTTTGTCTCTGCACCGTTTTTAAACCCTTGAACTTTTTCCATCAACATGCTCTTCGGCTGCTCATGACTTTTCAATGACACTAACGTAGCAACACGCTAACGATGCTAATGCTGACAGAGGTGATGCTAACGACGCTAATGTTGCTGACGTTTAAACTTAACTTGTGTTTCCGTAGCGGCTAACTGCAAACAAGTCGCGTCTGTACACTAACATTTGTTAATGCTAGCTGGTTGAAAGTCACTACAAACGGTTCTTTACTGACAAATGTAGATTAGCAACAACTCATGCTAATGCTAATGTAACAAAGCAGCATTTAAGCTAACACTCTAAGCTGTAACAGGCTAACAGAAAGAGGTGCAGATAACTGCTTATGTTAGCAAACCCAGTCAAAACAGTTTTCATTAAGATGTAATGTAGCACTAAGCTAACTTATAGATTGCTACAATGCTAACTGATAGCTATAATGCTAACTGATGTATAGGTTTCAGAAAATAAAAAGACAGATAGGTGCAACTTTTGGCTGCTAATGGGGACTCATCTAACTGACAGGATCAAGGTTAGCATTTCATCAATGCTAACAGAAGCTAACAACCTAATATAAATGTACAAGGGTTAGCTTAAAAATGCTAAGCTAGGAAATATTGGGAACATGCAGGGTAAAAAAAAAAATGAGCCAATGCTAAAGTTTCAGCTAATGAAACTTAAATGAGTTATTCATATAACTCAATAAAAGATCACAGTGGGCGGAGCTTCCAACTATGATGTCATATGGTTGCTTATTTAGTTTTAAAGGAGCAGTACACTCAAAACTGACCTCAGTTTTCTTCTGAACTTTATCTAACAATAAACACACAAACAGAAGAAAATTGTTGTAAACAGACGCATGTTTACCTGTAAACAAAAATATTAGTGTTTCTGTCATCAGCTGATTTCAGCTCTTTGTCTCTTCATCCACCGGGGTCATGTGACCCAGAGGAGGGAGGGTCATGTGACCCAGAGGAGGGAGGGTCACGTGACCCAGGCGTGCTGGTCCCTCACCTGTCCGGCAGCAGGACTTTGATTCAGAGGGTTTTTGGTTTTGTTTCTGTCGAACGCTGGTTGAAGTTCCAGGTGATGTTACCTGGCTGCTGTTTCAGGCTCCTTCACCACCTGAACTGATCCTCCTCCACCACAGGGGGGCGCTGCAGAGGAGACCAACACTGACACGAAAACAAAGAGTTAGAGAGTTCAGGTCAAACACTCGGACGAACTGATGAAGAGTTCGTCTTTGTTAAACTTTATTTATTTCAGACAGAACGCTGCAGCTTCACATTTAAAACACCTGAAACACCTGTCTGCTCAGGTGTCAATCAAAGAGGAGGCCACGCCCCCTGACAGCTGAGATAAAACAGGAAACAATATAATATTGTTTTTTTTATCCAATCAGAGGTTAGATGATCTTTTTGATCTTAATTTATTAAATTAATCTGACTTTTAGCTCTGATCACTGACTCTGACTGATGAGGAATCGAACTCTCACCTGTTCATCAAGTCCTTCTGTGATTGGACGAGGACCATCAGGTGGTGATGAGCCCTAGCAGCTGTTGCATGCTGGGACTTTTCTCTGACACCCCCCTTTTCTGACACTAAAAACAAACTACATAAATACTCCTTACTGACGTGTGTGTGTGTGTGTGTGTGTGTGTGTGTGTGTGTGTGTGTGTGTGGCTGATAATCAGCTGTCACACAATGAAAGAAGATCACAGTGGACGGAGCTTCCAACTATGATGTCATATGGTTGATTATATAGTGTTAAAGGAGCAGTACACTCAAAACTGACGTCAGTTTTCTTCTGAACTTTATCTTTCAATGAACACAAACAGAAGAAAAATGTTACACTGTAAACAGACGCATGTTTACCTGTAAACAAAAAAAAAAGTTTATCTGTCGCAGGTAGATGTTTACCTGCACACATGAAGATGTTTACCTGAACACAGCCAAACTTTACCTGTAAACATAGGGATGTTTATCTGTACACGGGTAGATTTTTCTCTCAAAACAAGGAGATGTTTACTTGTAAACAGAACAGTTTTTTGCTTGTAAACAGACAGATGTTACCTTTTTATAGAGGTTAATGTTAACCAGTGAACAGACAGTTGTTTACCTGTAAACAGACAGTTGTTTACCTGTAAACAGACAGTTGTTTACCTGTAAACAGACAGTTGTTTACCTGTAAACAGACAAATTTTTACTTGTAAACTGACAGTTGTTTACCTGTAAACGGACAGTTGTTTACCTGTAAACAAACAGCTGTTTACTTGTAAACAGACAGCTGTTTACCTGTAAACAGACAGTTGTTTACCTGTAAACAGACAGATGTTTACCTGTAAACTGACAGATGTTTACCTGTAAACAGACAGATGTTTACCTGTAAACAGACAGTTGTTTACCTGTAAACAGACAGTTGTAAACCTGTAAACAGACAGATGTTTACCTGTATACTGACAGATGTTTACCTGTAAACAGACAGTTGTTTACTTGTAAACTGACAGTTGTTTACCTTTAAACAGACAGATGTTTACTTGTAAACAGACAGATGTTTACCTGTAAACAGACAGTTGTTTACCTGTAAACAGACAGTTGTTTACCTGTTAACAGACAGATGTTAACCTGTATACTGACAGTTGTTTACCTGTAAACAGACAGATGTTTACCTGTATACTGACAGTTGTTTACCTGTAAACAGACAGTTGTTTACCTGTTAACAGACAGATGTTAACCTGTAATCAGACAGTTGTTTACCAGTAAACTGACAGTTGTTTACCAGTAAACAGACAGTTGTTTATCGAGATCATTTTGCTTTAAAACATCATGTTGACTTAAATTCTGACACTTTCTCTCCATAATCTTGTTGTTTTTTACTCAGTTGAGATTTTCTGTTTGTTTGTGTCTGTTTCTAATGTAATGGTCAGATCAGTGTTTACAGCCACACACACACACACACACTCACACACACACACACACACACACACACACACACTCTGGAGCCTGTTACGGTGGAGTTGGCAGCAGCAGAGTCTCTGAAATGTCGTCGTGTTTCTTTTTGTTTGTTTGGAGTCAAACTCCCTGAAGATGATGATGATGAACCTGTTTTAATATAAGTTGATGTTTTAAATTTTTTCCATGTTAAACGTCGGCTCGTGCTGCGTTCAGGTGACGTGGGAAATAAGGACTTTGAACACTAATGATCTGCTGCAGGAATCCAGGTGGAGGCCAGTTTGAACAGGCACCTGAATGCAGCACGATGCCTTCACTGTCACACTGAAACTGATCAACAGGCTCCTCCCTGCAGGTGTGAGCGCTCACCTGTCACCTGTTCACCTGATCATGGTCGTCAGTGCGCCTGCTGTTACCATGGCAACAGGCGCGACTCAATCAACCCACGTTTGTACAGATGTTCATGTTTTCCCGGCTTTTCTTCTGCGGCGGTGAGGGGTCATGTGACACGGCGAGGTCATGTGATGGCGAGGTCACGTGGTTTTAAAGGACATTCCACCGTTTTTCTCCTGGAGGACAAACAGACTGTCTGACAGTTTTTAAGTTTTACATTTTTTCACTTTTTTTTTTTTGTTGTTTTTGAAACCTGTAAAAAGATTTGAACACAGCTGTAAGAAGAGTTGAGTTAAATTTAAGTGCATTAAATAAATATTTTAAGTTGAAGTCGTTTCTTTTTTCACGCTCAGTGACTGAATGTGAAAGTGAAGCAGCTGAAAAAACTAAAAGCTTTGACAATAATTCACATGTTTTATTTCTTATAGGTTATAATCAGAACTGACAAATTTTAAGGTTTTTTAAAATGAATTCAGGTAAAAAAACTTGAATTATGCCTGGTGTAACAAGAATAAAGGAAAAGAAAAATACTGAACATTTCCTCAGCTTTAATTTAATTGTCGATGAAACTACTGGTTAATCAGAAACAACGGGAGAAATTACAAAATAATTAACTCCTTGAGTTATTTAAAAGGGTTTATTATTTGTGTCAGGCTTATCGAATTATAATTAATAATATTAAACAACTCAGAGGAGGATACTTTTTAGCCGATCTCTGCCTGTTAGAAAGATTAAAATTAATACTTGAGGGTGTATTATTATTATCTTTGACTGTATTAAGTCAAAATTTTGAGGAAATAAGTCGAAATTTCAGAGTAAAAAATTGAAAATATGAGATGAAAAGTCAAAAATTTAAGATGATAAAGTCAGTGTTTTGAGATAAATGTCCAAATATTGAGGTAAAGTCAAAAGTATGAGATAAAAAAGTCAAAATATAACACTATACAGTCAAAAACTGGAGATAAAAGGTCAAATTTGTTGAAATAATAATTCAAAATCTAAGGTTATTTAGATAAATTAATTAAATAAACCAGAAGTTCAGGGTAAAGAGATGAAAATGAGAGATAAAAGTAAAAAATTTTGAGGTTAAAAAGTCGAAATTTAACATGATAAAGTCAAAAACTGGAAGTAAAAGGTCAAATTTTATTGAAATAATAAGTCAAAATCTAAGTTGATTTGGATAAATTAATAAATTAAGCCAGAAGTTCAGGGTAAAGAGTTGAACATGAGAGAAAAAAGTCAAGATTTTGAGGAAATAAGTCGAAATTTCAGTGTAAAAAGTTGAAAATATGAGATGAAAAGTAGAAAATTTTAAGATGATTAAGTCAGTGTTTTGAGATAAATGTCCAAATTTTCAGGTAAAGTCAAAATTATGAGATAAAAAAGTCAAAATATAACATGATAAAGTAAAAAACTGGAGATATAAGGTCAAATTTGTTGAAATAATAAGTCAAAATCTAAGATTATTTAGATTAAATAAACCAGAAGTTCAGGGTAAAAAGTTGAAAATGAGAGATAAAAGTAAAAATGTTCAGGTTAAAAAGTCAAAATTTTGACTTTCCATCTCAAAACATCACCTCAATAGGGGCAAAAAAATCTCAACAAAACCAGTTTTTATCTTTTTATTTATTAAGTTACGGAAACTTGTTGAGGGTTAATTATTATTATCTTTGACTGTGTTAAGTCAAATACGTGAGAAAATATAAGAAAATAAGTCGAAATTTCAGGGTAAAAAGTTGAAAATATGAGATAAAAAGTCAAAATTTTAAGATGATTAAGTCAAAATCTAACATGATAAAGTAAAAAACTGGTGATAAAAGGTCAAATCTTTTGAAATAATTAGTCAAAATCTAAGATTATTTAGATAAATTAATAAAATAAACCAGAAGTTCAGGGTAAAGAGTTGAAAATGAGAGATACAAGTCGAAATTTTCAGGTTAAAATGTCGAAATTATCTTTTTATTTATTAAGTTACGGAAACTTTCATAAAAAAATGATAAACGCTGCAACTGCCACATATTTTCTAAAGAAAAGCGTCATTCTGTAATTAATAAGTGCCCAATCACCGAATAAACTGGATAAAACTGATAATAATAATTCAATGAAAACTTATTTTTTCTGACAAACGACGAATCCACATCTTTAGCATTTATTTACACTAAAGACAGTCAGGACGAATAAAAACACACAAGAAAATTATCAACATCTAAAACTAAATAAATAATGTTTTATAAGTTAAATCATAATTATTTGTAGTTTTAAATGTTGATTTTTATTAGTTTTTATAATGTTGGATGTTTTCATTGTTTTTGATCAGGCAGCTCCGCGGGCTCTTCTGGTGACGTCATTTACCCAGAATCCCTTTCTCTCGTCCTTTCGTCCATCTTGGCTCAGACAGTGAAGGTAAGCACAGAAACATGTCTCAGTTTTCTCCTCTTTTTCTCCTTTATTCCTCTTCATCCCTCCATCATAACCTCCATATCTGAAGCGTCAGTCCGCGCTGCGCTGCCCGGGCTCAGAGCCTCTTAGAGCGGGGCCGCGATGGCGGAGATTCCCGCTGGATGGAGCCTGGAGCCGCTGCCGGGAGCTAACGCAGGCTAATGCGGGCTAACGGAGCCGGGTCTGGGTTCAGGTTCTGGACCCGGGTTTGGACCAGAGTCTGGGTCTGAGGGGGTCAGATCAGTGTGACCTGGGTGTTAGTGTTTTACCTTCAGGTGTTTCCGGGTCTCACCTGAGAGTTAGCATCAGTGTTTCCATGCTTGAGTGTGTGTGTGTGTGTGTGTGTGTGTGTGTGTGTGTGAGGGAAAGGTGATGATGGGTTTACCTGTGAGGATCAGTGTGTGTTCAGGTGAAGTGTGTTTCTGTGTTTATTGGCTCTAACCTGACTCTCTGTCTGCAGGTCTACTCACCTGGACAACAGCCACAATGCCTGGAAGGTAAGACCCACCTGTTACACATACACATGGGTTAGAGCAGCCGTGACCCGCCGGCGGGCCGTGAAAGTATTGTGAATGGGCCACCCAAAAAAAGCTGATACTAAAAGGTGACGTGGACGGACTGCCGGTCACTCATTGGTCAGAGAATGTCGTCTCTGCAGCTTCTGACTCTGAACGAATCACTTACAAGAGGCAAAGGAATAAGTCAGCGACGGGTTTTTAATGACATTTAAACCTGACGGCACAGAACCAGACTGAATGAAGACAAAATACAGCCCTAAAATGCTCCTTCATGATTCCTAAAGAAGTTAAAA
>RPOG01003340.1:0-66334 GCA_008086565.1 Thalassoma bifasciatum
ACCCCCGAGGGCCCCGCATTCCTTCTCCACGGTCTCCATGTTTGCCAAATCCACCATTCACCGGAATTTACAAAGCGCGCACCAACTGCGCGCTACCAACACCCAGCAGGGAAAAAAGAAAAAATGCAAAAATGTATTTCCACAAAAACGCAACCACGCTCTCCGGTTTCTCCTCTTGAACCAGGAGGGAGAGCTTCACGGGGGGATGCAGCGAGATACAGAGGGCTGAAGAAAAGAAAAGATGCCGACAGGAACGGCTGGCGCTGCGGTCTCTTCCAAACGAACGGAAGATGCGTTGCCAGAGAAAAAAGATGGTCTCTCTCCCTCTTTCTCAATCTCTCTCTCTCTTTCCCTCTTTCTCTCCTCTCTCTCTCTCTCTCTGTCTCCGCAGCTCCGGGTCAGTCAGGCGGGGAGTCGTTCAGATGGTACCGGGGACACCGCTCATCTTGGCGCAGCCAGCGCTACGCGGAGTCGTTGAGGACGCATGTGAAGGCAGTGGAGAACCGGAGCGGTGGTTCGCTGTGCGTATGTGTGAGTGTGTGCGCGTTTGTGTGTCTGTGTCAGTGCGTACGTGCATGCATGTGCGCGGAGGAAACGGCCGGCTGTGATTGGTGCAGAGGCGGTGGGCTCAGCGGTGCGGGGAGAGCAAGCCAGTAATACGATCCATGCAACTGCAAGGGAGTCAAAAAAAAAAAGGAGGCAGGACAACCCCGCACGGCCTGTCACATGGCCACACGCGCGCCCAGACACACATGCAGACTTACCAAACATGTACTCATAGAGTGAAGACCACCAGAGGAAGAATGAGCAGGGGTAAATGTCAAAAGCATTCAGCTACCACTGTGAGTGTGTGTGAGTATGTGAATGTGTGTGTGTGTATGTGTGTGTATGACCCTGCATAAGCAGTTTTGTTTCAAATGTCACTCCAATGACCCTGTGAGGAATCTACCAGGACTGTTATTTGAGGTAACTCCATGTTCTGACTCTGATCAGAGAGCTGTGTTGTTTATCAAAGTGTCATATTTAAGGTGACTATGATCCAAAAAACTCAAAGGAGGACTCCCTCCCGGGCTCTTAGAAATCATCTAAAAAATACCCAGAGATCCTCAAAGACGCCAAAGTAGCTTCATCTATTTAAAACACTCCATTTATGTTTAAAGTGAATATTTACTGTAATGTAAACATGAATAATGTCAAAAAAAGCCCATCTCTGCTCATGAAAATTAACAATGAAAACCTGACTTGGTTGCAATGTTTTCCAATATCAAGTCCAAATTTTGAGATGAAAAGTCAAATTAATGAGACCTATATTTTAGGCACGTTTGTATATATTGCACATTCTGTACATATAGTCACACCTATACATAGTTATTCATACATATCAGAACCTTTGTATATAAAGACCTAAATTCATTTTTATTGAAATATGTATATTATTTTTAATGACTCTTGTCTACCTTTAATGACATAAGATCTCTTTACAGTACATTATAATCATAACAGTTGGCCTTAACACAACTGTGCGTGGCACATTACTTTTATCTCATGCAAACTTACCTGTCCTTGTCTGAATTGTTGTTGCACTTGAAGGGAAGCTTTAAAATTTTGTTGTACAATTGTATAATGACAATAAAGACTATCTATCTATCTATCTATCTATCTATCTATCTATCTATCTATCTATCTATCTATCTATCTATCTATCTATCTATCCATCTATCTATCTGAATTTCTGGTAACTGCAAGAACAGTGCTCCATTTCAAATAACAAAGAACTTTCCAGCAATGTCAAAATTATTGATTATAAAACTGTGTGTAATACATAATTCTGATGAGTCAATACTTCATGAAAATGCTCTGTTGTTTCTCAGCAACACAACTGATATTGTAGTGATCACAGAGGCAGAGGGACAACCTGTTCTCATATTTGATAGAACTCTGTTTTATTTGACAGTGAGAGTTGAGGCAGAAACAGAGAAGAAATGGTCGGAGAGGTTAAAACTTCAGAGAAATCTACAACAGTGAAGATCACACAGGAAACAAACACTAAATAAACCAAAATATTCAAGAGAAATTGTTTTGATGAAGTTTTATTGAAGTAGAGATTCGAGTGTCAGTCTGTAAATCTACTTTTGTAGAAGTGAAATCCCTCTTTTCAAACATGCTGAGTGCTTCTTTTTTAATCAGGGATTGTAAATCAGAACATGTTTCCTTCCTGTGCTGATAGTTGAGGTCGAACCAACAGAAGAGCATTAATGTGTAAACAACATATTTAGGTTGAAGTTTCTGACTATTTTTGAGAATATTTTTGTGTCACATGCATTTGAAGCACATCATGCTTGAACAAAGTGCCTTGACTTCCAGAAATATATCAAAATACAAATAAACTCACTGTCATGAAATTCTGTTTAGACCTCAATCGACTATAAAAAAAAAACATTTCCTGAGGCATTTCCTGTGCGGTGTAAATCCTTGTCCATGGGAGCGTGTTATCTAATGTTGATTCGTTCCAGTGGTGTAAACAAAGCTGCTGATTTAAATAAAGAAAAAAGGTCTGAATGAGAGAAACTCCATGGATTTACATCAGTATGGAAACAGTAGTGATGGTTTCATGTCCTTATGAAAACTGTGAGGAACTGATTTAAGTAACATGATAGTGTAAGAAGCAAGAGTTATGGTTAAGAGGTCAAAGGTCACAGCTCCCTGGATATTCCTGCTCTTGGTTCTTGGAAATGTGACAGTTAGAGAGAGCAGCAGCTGGGAGCTTTTTTCTTGTATCAGTTTCAGGCAGTGAGATGTTATTGTCACATGATCACCTCATGATGGCTCCACGACTCAGTGGCTTGTTTTTACTTTGTTTTGATTGGAGTAATGTCTGAGTCGACCTGAGAGAACCTCAGAAATCCTGAGGGCTGCTTAAAAATCATGTCTGAATGTTTTCTTCAGTGTGGACGTGGATCCGTCAGAAATGTCTCAGTTACGTCCTCGAATCACATCTGATCTCATGTCTTTTACTTTCTGACGATGATTGTCTGGCTCATGGTGCTGCTCTTCTACTTCACTCCATATCAGGACTCAGACTTCAGTCCAACTCTAGTTCTGGTTTTGTGACTCAAGACGAGATTGGACTCAGATCTCTTTGAGTTTTGCTTCCAAATATTTCAGAACAAAACCAACCAAGAGCAGTGCACCATGTTGGATCATCAATTCTTGTTTTCATTTATTTTATTGTGTTTTTGTTTTTATTTCTCTGTGAAGTGTCATTTAATACTGAGAAAGGCACTCTTGAATAAACTTTTACTATTATTATTTTGAATTTTTTAAAATAACTTTCAAATAATATTGACACCCAATAGCAAAAATTTCATAAACACTCACAATGAATCTAATATATCGATGTATCAATTACAACCTTGGTATCAGCATTAATCAGTACTTCTATGATATGATCAATATTTGAAATTAAGTAAAAAAATATCAATACATTGCAAATTACCTAAATATTTTTGTTTCTATAATACCTAATCTACCAGTATGTGAAAGCTGTTTGATCAAAATGAAGCATTTTATCGTGGAATAGAATAATTGTTGATATCCATAAACATTCAAATGTACTGTTTTACAACAAAGACGAAAAAAAATTAGAACACGTGATTATTTTCTAGTTGGGAAATTTGTTATTTACTTTCATTCATGAACCAAAGCGTAGTTATAGTTTTTGTGTGTTGTTCTGGATTCATTTTTACACACTTTCCTTTGCACAAAGTATCAATATTGGTATTGATACCTACTTGATATCGGATCGATACCAAATTTTTCTGTTTTGCACACCTCTAAGAAACAGCTAATAATTTAAAGGCTAGAAAAATGTAGCTCCTGAGACTTTTTGAAGAAACTCAGCTCCAAACTTAACCCTTTATAGCCAAACATATCATTTTTGATACTTGAGTTCAAAGACCTCTATCTAATCAAAATGACAAACAGTTTTTTTAAAACCTGTTAAAAATATTTTTTAAAACATATTCTACCACCTTGAAGATTGTCATATTACTACAGTCAGCTGAAGTTGTATTTTAGCCCTTTTCAAAACGTCTGCTTTCATGAAATCATCCACTCATATATTTTCAGGAAACTTACTGCTTTACTTTTAAGAAGTTGCAGCAAGAATAACATGGAAAAAGTTACTTAAAAAGTGTTTTCTGCATGAAATAAATGCATATTTACAAAAATAAATAAATAAATAATAGAATAATAAAATAGTATGCAAAATTGCCAAGTGTATTAAATGTTATACAAGAAACATATTGTGAATGAAATGGTAAAGCAATACTTTTTGTTGATTTTGTTAAAAGGATTAAGAAACATCTGTTCCAAAAATTTGGAATTTTCAGACTACTTTTTAATAGGTTGGGATTTACAGGGTTAAACACTGAGGCATCAAGACTCAGCTCAAGGTTTGGTGACTTAACTACAATTGCGCCTATTGTACTTTTTTTCCTCATTTTCATATAATTGAATAGAGTCATTCAATATTTTTCTATTTTAACCCTTAAATGGTTATTGTATCCTGGGAGATACAAACATTTGGCAGGCTGTGGGGTGGGGGTCATTGAGAATCCACACTTGATACTTTGGGAAAAACTTCAGGAGGGGATTGGTCATGTACCAGGTCATGTGACTTCATGCAAGTTTTTAGAAATATATTGATAAATTTCTATCAAATTCCAAAATAGCAGCCTACTAGGATAAAGACACTGGCCATGAGGCAAGTCCTGATATTCCTAATGTTTATTATATTTTGTCAGGACTTGCAAACATAAAATATTGTTCCTCAAGGATGATTTTATGTGTTTTTGTTCGAAAATAATGAATTACATTTACACAGCTTTGATAATCAGGCGTTGAATGTCTGTATCCTGGGGGACACATTGTCCAGATGGGGGTATAAAGTTCGGATACTAACTCTCTGATATACTTGTGTTTTTAGGTCTATACTCTATAGACAGTCAATCATATAAAGCTGTGAAATATTGATCACTCTTTATTTCATTATTAAATGGGTATTATTGGTCATGGATCAGAAGTGCAATGTGAGGCTTTGCATTGTCACTGGTCAAAATGCTCATAACTGTTTCTTCAGCTTCCATTGTTGATGGGATGTTGTGAGTAGAAAAGCTCCAGGAAGGAAGATGTTCCAGTTAGAATATAATTAAAATATTTTGTGTACATGTGTTTGTTTGTTTGTATCATGTTAGTTAGCTTGTTATTCATAGACTTGTTGGATAGACTTTTTTCCAGTGCTCAATACATGTCAATCATCACTAACTGTTAAGGTTTTTCCACTTTTGAAAAAAAAAAAATGAACATGATTTGAAAGAAAGTAGCTTATTTCTTGTCTAAGATATGTTTTAAAACTTAAAAAATGAAATATTTAAGAAAATGGAAAATTCTAAATTCATACCCCAAATGGATAATGTATCTCCGGGGATACAGAGTGTAAAATTGAAAATAAAGATCAGGGTTGAAAAAACGTCATGGAAATATGTTATTCCAGCATAGAAACATTAGAAAATAGCAATTGGTTAATTTTCCAAAATGTGTTTATCTGTTTGACCATTTAAGGGTTAAGAAGCTGTAATATATTTACACTAAATACTTCTGTTTAATAGTGTTGTTGTCTTTTATTCTTCTCCCGTGTTCAAGGTTTTGCGACTTAAAACACACAAACAGATTCCATGTACCTTTGAACAATTATTCCCCGTTTTTGCACTGATTATGATTAAAAAAGGTAACAACAGACGTGACACACTCTGTTATGCATAAACACCTGCTATCTCTCTCTTAGTCTCTCTCTCTCACACACACACTCACACACACACACACACACACACACACACACACACACACACACACACACACACACACACACACACACACACACACACACACACATGCACAGCTTGCACCATCCTCAGAGAGACCTCATATGGATCCTGAAGGGGACACGCCCATGTGAGCGTCTCCAGTGTTTGTGTTTGCGACCATATGTCCTGGAGGTGTTTGTGTGATGCTGCTCTTTGGTGACCTTGACAGGAGGAAGGATGTAAGAGATATCACACGGCCCAGCCCTTCCTGTTTGAGGAGAATATGCTAAAAATGTCTTTCCTCCACATATTTGGATCACAAACTTTGACACCAGCAGAAAAAACTGATCCCTCAGACTGGAAAACTCCTCCTTCACGTCTCCTTTCTCCCACGAGGCCTTTTCCTGAACATGATCAGATCAGTGTCAAATGTAAACACGCTTCAAAGAGCAGTGAAAACAGTGTGTGTGTGTGTATGCACAGCTGTGTATGGTAAAGTGACAGATTCCAGACAGGTTAAATCAATTTGACAGGGTTTTACTGCATTCCTCACTGCAGACCTGTTTTCTGTTTCAGTGACTCTCACATAGTCTATCTTACAGCTTCTGTTTGTTTCACTTTACACATTACAAACCTCTATCACTGTAGGTTCCACCACACACTGACCTCTGTTTCTCTTTTTCAACTGGATGTGGGTTTTGTTTGTTTGAATTGGTGTTTTATAGATTGCTCTGCAGAATATTTGCTGTTTTTTTTTTGGTTTTTGTTTTTTGGCTAATTTCCTTCTCTTTTCTTAGAGTAGCTTAAATTTATTTGCATAGGAAAAAATTTTTGTGCTGTAACGGCAGCTAACATTAGCAAAGATGAGCTAACCATTACATTCGAACAACCATAATGATCAACTGCCCCCCAAAATAAATAAATAAATAAATAAAAATAAAAAAATCAATAAAAATAAAAATGTTTGATCACTTTTTAGCCCTCTGATGCATGAATTATGAAAGTCAGTGTCAGGATTTTTCCCTTGAAAAATGAATGAATTTTTTTTTTCCATTTTTTTTTCTTTTCCCAAATATTTGTAACTGAGCATTCAACATGAAACAGTGTGAACTTAAAGTAAATATGATTTTTTTGTTTTTGTAATTTCATGAACAATATTTTTTAGATGCTTTGCAAAACATTTTAACTCTCTTTCATCCATTTCAACACTGACTAATTTATCGTTTATAAGCTTTTTTACCCTTAAATGTTTGTCTATAACTTTTTTTAAAAATATATACGTTTGGGAAAAAAAATTGAAAATGTGTTTTCAGGCTCTAATATGAATTTCCACCACATGAACCATTGAATTTAGGAGTGAATAACTTTTAAAGAGGTGTCCACTGTAGTGACCATTATACAACACATGGTTAAACTTTAAAATCTCAGAAACAAAATAATAAAACTGAGCAAAATCTGACTTTCTGCAATGAATTTCAATGGACAACCACTTAGAGAAAGTCTGAGTGTATTGGAATAGCAATAAGCACTGTGATTGGTTCATTGCTTTAGAGGGCGGGACTTAGGCATAGGTTAATTCTCCTCTGCTTTCTGCATTGTGTTCTTTATCTTCAATTCTGCATATGCACACAAAGACAACCACACTCTGTATAGAAGACACAGTCAGGGTATAATATTGCCCCCCCCTAAGGGCAGGGGTGTACCCCCCAAATTGCAGCCGTATAGTTTGTATACTGATGGTTACTAATAACATTTGTTGTGGTTTTGAAATGGTCGAACATTATCTGTGACTTTAATACTGGTCTGTACTGCCTCTCTGTGTTTGTTTTGACTGGTGTGATGGTCAGTGAGCCAGTCCCTGATGATCTCTGGGTCATGGTGGGTTCATATGTCACAAACATGTCAGAGATATATTTTGGTGCTGTGCCACAGAGGGACTTTTAGACCAGCAAAAATATTTCAAATCAATCTTCTGAGTGACAGGTGGAATATGAGGTGCAGCAGCTCTTGAATTCACACACGTCTCTGAACAGCTTGTTTCTTTATTCTGTCACTGTCATTGACACTGTTGGAGCTGCCTGCTTCCCCCAGCCCCACCCTCCTACTCTCTCCGTCCTCTGCAGAGACATTCAGCTCATCACTTGTCAGACAACTCGCTCAGTCACACACACCTGTAACCTGTTCTGGATAAGTGAGGTTCTCTGAATGTGAATCGAGATCAAAGACTGGATCTGGAAGCTAATCATCAAATGTTCCATGTAGAGGTGTCAGCCTTTGTCTGCTAACACTGGAGTGATTAAGGTCCAAACGAATGAGATTTTTGCTTTTTTGAGATTTTGTCCATTTTAGCACACCATAGTTACACTGCTGCAGCTTCTTCCTGCCTCCCTTGTGCTGCAAAGATGGGAAGTAACACCACTGCATTTTTGGGTGGCAAATTTCACTTCAACAAATTCCCTGATGGCTCAGAAACCTTTCATTACATTATCAATCTGTTTCATAGCTCATAAGTTTACATACGTCGGCAGAATTTATGATTTCTTGGCCGTGTTCCAGAGAATATGAACGATAACATGAAAACTTTTCTTTCACTCGTGGTTAGTGGTTGGGTGAAGACATTTACTAAAAATAACTGTTTACTCTTTTTGAATCATAATGAGAACAGAAACTTCCAAAATGACCCTGATCAAAGGTTCACATATCCCGTTTATTTTGGTCTGATAACATGAACAATGTCTACACATTTAGGTTTGAATGTCTACTAAAGGTGACCATCCTTACCTGTGATCAATTAGCTTGTAATCAGTGTGTGTGTAATTGGTCAGTAAGTTTCTGAGCTCCAGACAGACACTTGCATCTTCCATCCAGTGCTGCACTGACGTTTCTGGATTCTGAGCACCAGGCTGCTGTGTCATATTCCTCCTGTGGGTCATACTGCTATGACCGAAGCTCAAAAAGTGGAGTGAAGTGAACACTTTCTGTAATCAGATGACCGATTCCTGTTCTTTGGTACAGATGGTAGATCCAACAGCATTTGTTTTTCCTCTGTGGTCACTTAAAGCTCCCAAAGATTTTTTTTTTCGCTCTGATTGTGCCTCTTCTTCATGGTCCTCTGGCTGATTTGATGCTCTGAGTGTTTGGAGCAGACTTTTGCTTCCTGCTGCCTCCTGCAGGAGGCTGAACACCCCATGTGAAGCACAGACCCCTGAGGAAGAAAGAAGGAATCCAGGGGCACCACTGATTGTTCACGATTTTAGTCTTGGTTCTGAAAACAGTAAATACCCACTTGATCAACAGAAACTGGGTTGAAGTTTGGATTGTAAAGAAAGAGGAAAATGTGAAGATTTGGAAAGCAAACCTAAAGCAGTCAGCAGCAAAGCAGGGTCTGGGTTGTTGCCTTGTCTTCCAACATGTACACGAGCCAAAGCATAGGTGACTCCTGGCTCTAGAAAACCAAAATGACTGGCCTGCACAAAGCCCTGACCTGAATCCCGTTGAAAACCTGTGAGGAGGGCTGAAGTGGAGACCAGGCGCCAGGCCAGAAGAGCATCAACAACACAAGCCCCCACAAGCAACTTATCACAACGAAAGCAATACAAATCATAAAGAAACATATTCTAACTGGGCTTTTTAACTGATGGTTTAAACCTTGGAAGACGGTCTGATAATTCTTCATGCGAATACAAAGCATTTTTCACAACTCATTTAAATGCATTAAACATGCTTTTTTTGTAGAATTTTTGCGAGCCTGATTCAGTCTAAAAGTGACTCTTTAACATGCCTCACAAACCGTTTGCACACCAGGTGATTCAGAAGCTGCAGTGATTCACAGATGACAGAGTCTGTAGGAGTCAGTGAAGCTGTGTTAATGAACATGCTTCTGTTTAAAGAGATGAACTGCTAAAAGAAGAGACTGAGTCACACCCAAAGCTGCTCCAACCTTCTCCCTGCTGTCAGTTTAGACCTGACTGAGCTTTGCAAAGAGTGAGGAGTCCAACACTGCTAATATTTAAGTTCTCATTTCCCCACCATGACATTAGTTCTATTTCTCTTCATACACACTGATTAAACATGAAGCATTTTCCTGGCTTCAGTCCATCTTAGTAATCCAGAGATGAGTTTGCTTAGCACTTTTTTCTTTAAATTAATTTTTTAAGAATAATTTTTTAGCACATACAAGCATTTAGAAGGAGTTGCTGATGCAGTTCTTATTAGTGTTTGTTCACTTATTGGATTTTATTCTGGTAACAACTCTGGAGTGAAAGTAGGTTCCAGCTCTGGGTGTTCACACACACATACACACACACACACACACAGACACACACACAGCAGAGCTCAGCCTGTTGTCCCTGGGTGGGGTCAGAGGTCAGGTGTCAGCTGAGCGTAAAATCTGCTGACTCTGCGTTTCTTTTGAGCGGAAGCAGCAAACTTGAGCAAGTGATGCTGCCGGCTGAAAGCAGATGTGAGCTTTTCTCAGCCAACAACAGAATCCACGAAGTTTCTATTTGTGTCATTTTTTTGGAGTTCAACTTTGAGTTATTTCTTCTGATGACCAACAAGTTTCTTTTTCCATTATGTGGAAGAGGAAGCAAACAAGCACTGACCCTTGAACAGTTCCAGATTTATCTGGACAAAGACATAAGATGCTGTGGTTTAAAGATCAGGTGGATGTTTTAGGTGGGAAAATAATAATGGTCAAACAAATTATTTTAATAAGGCGTCAAAATCAACTCATCAAGACAGAACAGCTCCCAAATGTTCACATCTGAGTGAGTTTGTTGGAGACATATCCAGCAAACAGGAAGCCCTCACTGAGCTGAAAGTCTCACAGGACCTCCATCATTTGATGCCCAATGCTGACGTTCAAGTGATGTGAGTGTGGATTCAGCCTTAGTCTGAATCCTGTTGTAGTTGCAGTTTTATACACTGCCTAACCCCCCCCCCCCCCCCCCCCCCCCCCCCCCCCAAAAAAAAAAAAAAGTTGACACTGTACCATTTTGTTGGACTGCCTTTAGCTTTGATTACAGCACGCATTCGCCGTGGCATTGTTTCGATAAGCTTCTGCAATCTCACAAGATTTATTCCCATTCAGTGTTTCATTAATTTTTCACCAAGATCTTGTATTGATGATGGGAGAGTCTGACCACTGCACAAAGCCCTCTCCAGAACATCCCAAAGATTCTCAATGGGGTTAAGGTCTGAACTCTGTGGTGGACAATCCAGGGGTGAAAAATATGTATCATGCTCCCTGATGCACTCTTTCCCAGTTTTGGCCCCATGAATCCTGACATTGTCATCTTGAAATATTACCGTGCCATTAGGGAAGAAAAAATCCATTGATGGAATAACCTGGTCATTCAGTATATTCAGGTAGTCAGCTGACCTCATTCTTTGGGAACATAATGTTGCTGAACCTGGACCAGGCTTGTACAGTAGGCACTAGGCATGATGGGTGCATCACTTCACCTGCCTCTCTTCTTACCCTGATACGCCCATCACTCTGGGACAGGGTAAATCTGGACCCATCAGACCACATGACCTTCTTCCATCCCTCCAGAGTCCAATCTTTATGCTCCCTAGCAAACTGAAGCCTTTTTTCCAATTAGTCTTACTGATTAGCGGTTTTCTTAAAGCTACACAGCTGTTCAATCCCAATCTCTTAAGATACCTTTGCATTGTATGTGTGGTAAATGCTCTTACTTTCACAATCAAACATACTCCTGAGTTCAACTGTTGTTTTTCTTCAATTTGACTTGGCGAAATGTTTAAGTGATCACCAGTTATGATCATTCAGGATTTTTTTCCAACCACATTTCTCTTTGAAGATGATGGTTCCCTACCATCCTTTGAGTTTTTAAATGATGCAGTTTTTTTTTGGCCAGGCAGTGTAGTATAACTGTTAGAAACTGTCCTTTTGTGCAAAAGATACTCAAACCAGAATGCTACTAACTGTGACAGTTCTTGCAGTTAGTTGCTTGGCAACCAAAATATACATCTTTGAAACTATAACCTTGGGACAACCATATAGTCAACATGAACATTTTTGGCAAAAACAGGCCAATATCCTCAAGTGAAATCTATGTAAAATCAACCGCACATTGGGATATGGACACGTTTAGGAAAACTCAGGGACACTCAAGGTTGTATTTTTTTATTCTGAAGTCATGACAAAAAAGAATAAGAAAAACATCATGACATTACAACATTCTCAGGAACCAGTCCTTCAAACCTGCTCCATTCAAGAAGAATAAAACACTAAAATATTTTATCTTTGGTCAGAGTTCAACTTTTCTATCAGCCTCCTATGAAATGATTCCAAGTATCAAACTGCACCTTCAGGCATTGTTAAGTCTGTGGCGAGACATTGCTGTCTCCACTAATCCTGATATATTGGACATTCACCGCTTTACTGTCCCCGTCATCTCGTCTTATATCTCCCCTCGCTTCTCCTGTTCAATCACTTTCTGCTTTTCTTCAAGTCGTTTCCTCTGTGTGTGCTGACTAAGACTCCGTGTCTGTCAAGTGTCAGAGCTGACGCGCTGAGGGGACGAGGGGAGAAGAGAGGAGAGGGGAACAAACACTGAACAAGCGAGATAGAGGGAGGTCATCACAGAGGAGGAGGAGGAGGAGTGGTACAGGAAGAAGAGGAGCACAGGAGAGACCCCAATTTTTAACACCCTAACCCCCCCCCTCCTCCTCCTCTGTATGGCAGAGCAGAATGTAGGTCTGTGCTCGCCTACAGCCATCAGCAACAATCAGTTCTGCCCCAGTTACTGACGCATCTCACAGACTAAAAACACACACACGCACTCACGCATATAACACACACACACACACATACACACATGCATCACAACATGTTGAAACACACACCCAAATGAACAGCGAATCAGACACAATCACAATATGCTCACAGAAGCACACTCAAACACAGCAGTCTTCAAAGAACACACACACACACACACACACACACACACACACACACACACACACACACGAACATGATCTGTGGATGTGTGCTGGCATGAGAAGATGATGATGTTTGTACACTTTCAGAAAAACAAGATGAATATTTTGACATTTCTTCTCAAAATATTGTCATCACGACATACTTCTCTGAAGCAGACACACACACACACACACACACACACACACATAAACGCACTTATCGTGAAATGCTCACTCTGCTGAACTCAGCTGGTGGATGTTCTCAAACACAATCCTTTTTTTTTTTTTTTTTTAATGTGGATTCTGGGTTTTCACTTTGGTCACCAAATTTTGGGAGGCTTCTGCAGTAAAATGTGATTAAGATGTAAATAATTCTGGATCAATGGCTGTAAAATGTGTCAGTAAGAGCCTTTAGTCTGTAACAGTAGTGATGAACGGCAAAAACATGAGGCAGGACAGTCATTGTCAAGAGCTGTTTACTGAGACCATGTTAGGCTTGTAAGTAATAATAAATAAAGGTGTAAAAAGAGAGAGAGAGAGAGAGAGAGAGAGAGAGAGAGACAAAGACAGGCAAGTATATAGGGCCAGTATTGCTGATCTCTATACAGATATGGATACTTTTTATGTAGAAAAGCAGATTGTCAAAATTAATTAAGAATAACACACAACCACTAAAACGTATATTTCTGTTCATGACTGAAGTAAAAAACTGATTTTTCAACCGGAAAATAATTATGTTCTTTGTTTACTACTCTTACTATTATTATTATTATTATTATTATTATTATTATTATTATTATTATAAAAAGCAGTAGTAGTAGTTGTTGTAGTAGTTGTGGTAGTAGTTGTAGGAGTAGTAGTAGTTGTAGTAGAAGTACAAGTAGTTGTAGTAGTAGTAGTCGTAGTTGTTGTAGTAGTTGATAGTAGCAGTAGTTGTAGTAGCAGTAGTTGTGGTAGTAGTTGTGGTAGTAGTAGTAGTAGTAGTAGTTGTAGTAGTAGTAATAGTATTAGTAATAGTAGTTGTAGTTGTTGTAGTAACGGTAGTAGTGGTATTAGTAGTAGTGGTAGTAATAGTATATATTTGTCTATCTCTTCATTGCTTTGTTGTAAAAGAGCCAATTTAAATGTTTTTGGATATCAACAATTAACATATTTTAGCATCAAATGTGTCATTTTAATCAAACAGCTTGTGTATACTAGTAAATGAATGATTACAGAATATGACTATATTTAGGAAATTAGCAATATCCTGATAATCTGAAGTATCAATCTCATCACACTACTATTGATCAACACTGATACCAACAGTGGTTACCTAGTATCCATACTTTGGATTGATTTCCCCACCACTAATGTTGTAAGCTGTTTTGACTAAATCCAAGGAGCAGTATCTGAGACACAGAGACAGGTGTGTGCCAAAACAAACCAGAAATGATGATAATAAAGATGATGTGGCGAAACTAAGTTGTTTCGTGGTATGAAAATGGATTGGCATTGCCCATAGAAGCATTGATAATAACGACTGTAATTCTTCAGACTTACATAAAGGGACACATGACACGGAGCATGACACTGTGATCAGAGGAGGAAAAGGGAATGTTTCTCAAACTTAGATATCATTAACTTTTGACAGAATGTCCCATATGCCCTCATGCCCTTGTTTCCGTTGAGTCTCCAGGCGTCTAAAAACTGTTCTTTCACTTTAGTCTGATTCTTCTCATGAGTGTTCCCTGCAGGCAGAAGGAAAACAACTTCACACTTATGACATTAAAGGTAAATCAGGCTTCTTCAGGTTGTTTCTTTTGGGATCTCAGGGAATTTCTGAACACACAAATCAACAGATGAACTCGACACTGCTTCCAAGTCAACTGTTAGACAAAGAAAACATGTTGAATCAAGTCTTCTTTGAATATTTGACCTCTCCCTCAGAGCAAAGAAATGAACAGGATACTATGAATCCAATATAATGTTCCTTACATGTGCAGTTTGGACAGACTGATAGACACTTTAATCATTCTTTTTAAAAGTAAAACTTTAGCACCTTGAAGGATTGCCAGACAGCTGGAGTCTTGAGACAGGAGTTTTTGTGTTTCCCGCTCCGTTGATGATCCCCTTTTCGTTCATGTTGAGCATGTTTGACCCATCACAGCAATGGCATCTTGCAAATTTAGGAGGCTTTCAAATATCTGCTGCAACCTGCCGGAGCAGGGACGGGGCCAGACCACAACAAAGTGGATGTGAGTTGACACATTGACTTGAATCCTATCTGTGCTGTGGAGCAGTGGAGCCGCACGGGAGACACATCTGGTGTGTTTTGGCCGCAAGACAAAGATGATGCTGAGTCTAACCCATAAGGAGAGGAGGACACCAGGAGAGGAGGAGGAAGACATGAACATGAAGACACCCAGAGAGGAGGAGGAGGAGAGGAAGACAAACACAAGAGAGGATCTGCTCTCATTAATTTTTCACTTTCATTTATTTTAAATTATTTAAGAGCTGTGTTGCACTGAGTCTCTGATACAGCACGAGTCCTCCTATACAGAAGAGACTTACACACACACAGAGAAATACACACTTCTAGTAGCACATGGTATTCATACATTCAGAATACAGCACACACACACTGACATGCATAGAAAGCACACACGCTCTGTCCCTCGGGAGCTGATTAGGATGAGATTTGTCAGGCAACCTGCACCCTCCGAGCCCCTCTCCCTCTCCCCCACCCCCATATGTGTGTGAGCACACACAGCACAGACCTTTTCTATACACAGAGCATTTCTCTTGTAGTGTTTAACCTTTTAGATCATTGTAAAAACCCATTGTCAAACTGCACATGATTCAAAACTTCAGTTAATGGAGAAGACAAACAGCAGGACTTTGAGTGTACTGTTGTGGTAGAATTTTATTCAGATGTTGGGGGGAAAAAAACTGCATGTGAACGCTTTGAGTTTAACCTCAGAAGGTTTCTATTCTGCAGCTCATGCTCTGATAAATGCGCATATTGGAACAGCAGCAAAGTCTTTGTTTAAGAGTCGACTAATGTCTTAAAATAGACTCATGCTTTGGTAGGCAGGCACTAGCTTTCTTGGCTTATAAAGGTTTGATAGCTAACAAGAACAGTGCAAATCAATAATCAATAATGGCAACATGTTTGAGTGTTTGGAGGAAAAGCATGAACAAGTTAGGTAACTTAAGGATATTAAGTCTGTCTACTTTTGTTATGATTTGGTGTGACAAAGAAAATGAAATAAAATCATCCTAGTCCTCCAGGGGTAGGCTGGGGTTGCCGCTGGGGGGGGGGGGGGGGGGGGGGGGGGGGGGGGGGGGGGGGGGGGGGGGGGGGGGGGGGGGGGGGGGGGGGGGCACATTGTCCTCCTAATGTAATGGTAGGGTAAAAACTGGAGACCTTACATTTAGTAAGTTAAAACGGTAAAAATAAACTGCTTCTAGACAGAAACCTCCTGAAGGACCAGACTCATGTTGGATAGAGAACGTCTGAGACCATGTTAGAATTAGAGACAGAGAAGGGGATGCTGGCAGAAATAGATGTGGACTTGGGTGACCAAATGCCCTCTTTTGACCAGACAAATCCTCCTTTTTTTGAGGTAAATTATGGCCAGGGACATTTTCTAAAATTCCTCAAAAAGTCCAATTTTGCTCTGACTGGTTTGCCCTGCGTTCTCAGAAAATGCTTAGTGGAAATGCACCTTTACAGATGAACTACAGATGTGTGATAGTGCCCCTCTTTTCATTGTGGTTGTGACCAGTGTTGAGATTTTTTTCTGATTCATATTAAGTCAAGTTTTGAGATATTTAGTCAAAAATGTGTTAGGAAAAGTCAAAATTCTGCAGTAAAAAGTTAAACGTTTGAGCTGAAAAGTCAAATTTTGAGATAAAAAGAGTCAAAATCATGCGAATAAAGGGAACATTTTGACCCAAAGTCAAGTTACGAGATGAAATATCAATATTTTGAGACAATCAAGTCCAAATTTTGTAGCAAATGTTGCACCTCCAACCTGGCCTAGGGATGCCAAATGAATATTCCTTCAAAGTTTTATCTTAAGAATAATAAGACACCAAGTTTCCTTTCTTTAAGCTATGTTGTTCAGTTAAATAATCCTTCTTTGTGTTTTCCAAAACAAGATATCTGGCGCCTCACAGGGACCATGCTCCACCTAGTGGCCACTTTAAAAAGCTCAATCCCACACAGGAGCAGTGAAGAGGAATGTAGCATTATGGTGGTTTTCAAAAACACTTAGAATAATAAAAATATTAAACAGAGTCTTTTCTTAATACATTTAACTTACTATTCTGACCATGAACTCATAAATCAACTTAGCCTAATCTTAAAACCTTTTTTTAAACATAATACATTTAACTTATTTTATTCTTCCCAGACTGTGTATATTTATGAATTGAATTCACATCTTTGAACTCGTTACACAAACAGTCAAAATTCTGAGCTTTAAAGCCAAAGTTATAAGACTAAGAGTCAATATTTTCAGATTTTTTCAAAGTTTTGAGATATTTAAGTCAAAACTCTGAGATCAAAAGTAATATTTTTGAGGTCTCAGGAAATATAATGATATAAAAGTTGAAATTCTGCCTCTTAATTTCAAAATTTGATTTAATTGGTACAAAAGAAGAAAAAAAATCTTAAAGCTTTTTTTTTTCTCCATCTTTGTTTATTTCTTTCTGTTGGAATGCATTATAAATATCTCATTTGTGTTGACATCATCGTAAATATTTACTTTAAGCAGAGAATGTGTATTTTAAATAATTACAGCAAAAATTAAGAGACCACTGCAAATTTTTCAGTTTCTCTGGTTTTGCTATTTATAGATATTTGTTTTGAGTAAAATGGACGTTTTTGTTTTATTATATAAACTACCTACAACATTACTCCCAAATTCAAAATACTGTCATTTAGAGCGTTTCTCTGCAGACAATGAAAAATGGTCAAAATACAAAAAAATCCTACTGTTTTCAGACTTCAAATAATGCAAAAAAATAAATAAATAAAATAAAGGTTCATATTCAATTTTAAACAACACATTCCTAATGTTTTAACTTAGGAATTATTCAGAAATCAATATTTGGTGGAATAACCCTGATTTGAAATAACGTCTCTTGTGTGTCTTGTGATGTTCTCCACCAGTCTTTCACAGAGGAGAGTGATGACCACAGCAATGGTTTTTATACATTTCCTCGTTGAATAAGATTTAGTTCAGTGATGACCTCATCAGTACCTTCTTGGGTAGAAACAGGTAGAAACAGGTGCTTGTGTTGGAATTCAACAGACACTGCAATGTCATATATGTAGAGATGCTGATTTCTGAAAAATTTGCAGTGGTCTGTTATTTTTTTCCAGAGCTGTATTTGGGTTATGAAGCTGTCTTAATGAGTCATCTTCAGATATCTTTGGTTTTCTCTCTAAGATGCCATGAAGCGGGTCTTCTTTTTGGGCTTCTAGAATATGGTCACCCTGATATGATCTGAATTTTAAGATTAACATTTGAGTTGCAGCAATGATGATGACGATGACAATATTAAAACTACAATAATTGTAAATGCTGGAGTTTGGCTGCACCACTGCATTAAGACGGTGATCCTGCTCCAATACTCAGGACAGGGGTAGAGTTTGACCCAGGCACTGGTGCCAATTATTGAGCTGCTATGTAGTGAAATGAAAGATCTTAGACACTAATAAATAATCAAATAAGAATTTTGTTTCACTGGTGGAAAACACTCTGTAATTGTTCCTTCAACAAACCAGGAGGATAAAAGACCAAACTTCTGTTGGAATCCCAAAATGTCAAACATGTTACCGAAAGAGTTTAATAAATGAGCCTCCTGAGAGACGACTGCTTCTGTTTTCGCATCAGATCCCATATTTCACAAGGTAAAGAAAGGTTCCCAGGAACAAAATGTCTCCTTTGTCTCAGACACATCGTGAGCCGCTCATGTCTGCAGCTCGGCCCAGATACATCACACTGTCTGGATCCAGCGCAGCAACTCAGCATCTGATCAAAGAGCAGAGAAGAAGAAAGGAAACGGAGAGAGAGGAACAGACGAAACGGCTGCAAACAAAAACAAGGAGAACCGCAGGAAAGAGACCAAAGCATGTCTGAAAAGAAAAAAAAAGATAAAGGTGTAGGTCATTCGGTGATGCTAAAAGAGGCTGCTGTCTGTAAAAAAAACAGAGTTATCGCACCGCAATGAAAAAACTAAACATCTCCTCTTTACATGAAAGTGAGATAAAGTGGGATACTGTCTGAGATACTGATGAGCACACAGCTTTGGAGACTCCTAAAGAGTTTCAGAGGAGCTCTATAACAGGGCTGTTTATGTGGGGAAGAATACAAAGGTGGGATATAAAACCCAAAATGCCACTATAATATATCCTCTCTCCAAATATTAGAGCCAGTGCTGAGAAGAAAATGCCTTCGTTGCCATTTCAGGACATGATATATACCAAGAGAGCATTCAGTAAAAACAAGGTTATTTAGATATCATAGGTGTCAATGAAAGGTCAGGTTGAATGTGCTCAGAGCAGTTTCTTATGTAAAATTCTCACCCTGCTTTCTTTAAAGTGCTTTATTGTGCATGTTTTACCAAAAGCTGCCACATCAATGAGATTTCTCAGCTAGTTAAAGGTTTTAAGTCGAATTCAATAAGTCTAAAATGTTGGAGGAGAATTTTTTTTTAGTGACTCTCCAGATAATTATTCTTTGTGTTAGAACAAAAACGTTCATGCAATCAGTATATATGTATGTGTATGTATATGTATATGTTATCCTTTCTACAGGTGCCATAGGAATAAGGCCTCTCACCTGTGTCCATTTTTGTGGACTTTCAAGTCACACTGAGGTCTAAATGATAAACCACATTGTGCAGGTAAATTGCTTTACACCTGTATGACTCTGAATGTCTTAAGTCTGAATTTAGACTGAACCTTATTTCACAGGTGCTGCAGGAGTGAAGGCTCTAACCTGTGTGTTTACATAAAGTCGATGAAACGCTGAATATGTAAAGTTTCCCATAAGTTTTCTTTTTAAATCATACAGAGGCATCAGTTCTTTCACTCTGTTGCACAATTTTCCTCACTGGCCCTTGCATAAAATTGATGGTACAGTATGAAAATGACCAAAATCTCAACATTAACATGGGAGCACACGTCACATCTGCATCAGAACGTGCAAACCCTATAAAGAAGGGCTTTTATAAAGGCAAAGGCCAGGGTGGGACCATTTCAGAGATATTCAGAAACAGCTTTACTCATGGGCAGTGAGCAGATTTATAAAAAAATACATGACATATATTTTTTTAGTTGCGTAAAACTTTTTCAAATGTCTTAAATGGATGTACTAAACAATGGATGTAGTTCATTGTAATTCTTTCACTGTTCTTCATAAGTCCATTTCCTACCTGTCTACAGGTTTGGTGATGCCCAACCAGCAATTCAAAGAATGGCATTGGGTGCTATTACATCATGTGTGACCTCACGCAAAAAAAACGCAACTAAAACAGGCAGAGGCTCTGCATTACAGCCAAGTGCCTGTTCATGCTGCAGCAGGGTACTGCCATCTAGTGGTCACTTCCATAACTGCAGCTGAAGACAAAAGGAGTTGTAAGCATCTATCTATCATCTTTGCTGCTTCTCCCTTTCAAGGTTTGGAGCCTGTCAGCTTTCACTGGGCAAGAGGTGGAGTTTACACCCTAAACAGGTCACCAACCTACACTAATATAAATATTCTGCTAGATCTATTTATTCAATAAAGGTAAATTTTAAAATAAATTATTTATGTTGATCAAGCAAGATTTTTACCAATTATTATTAACAATATGGTAAATGATATGTGAAAGTACAGCCTACTTGATTTTGTGTAGATCAAACAAAACTGGTGTATGTATAAGTTTCTGTATCTTTTGATCTTTTTAATGACATTTTTAAGTAATATCAACTTAATTATATCATGAAGTAATAACTTTATTTTTTAAAGTTACATTCTGGATTAAGTAAGTTTTCCTTGAAATGTATCTTAAGTGTATGCCTGATGATGACAGTCAAAATAATATCAATATTAATATAACAGTGGTGTTTCCTTGGTTGTGGATAGTGCAGTAAAGAAGTGGTGTTGAGGGGGAAAAAAGCGTTTCTCATGTCAGAGAATAACACTTTTTGTTGTGCAACATTTTGCTCTTCTTTCTGAATATATAAAGACCATGGTGCACGCTGTATGGGACACAAGAAAACAAAAATGTTGTGCATTTGCACAGGCACTGCTTGATCAATTGACCAAGATTTATTAGTCTGGAAGCTAAAAGGGCCTTTACCATTAAAAAAAATAAAATAAAAAGGGCCTCCAAACTGTCAGTATTTCGTCCAATCAGACTGAAAATATTTTACAGCCAATCAGAGCAGCACTTGTCCCCAAACTCCCTCAAATCAGTGCAGAACAGATGAGTGGGGGAACAGAGCTGTCTGTGTGGTGTTGTGGCACTAACATCTGGGTTGTCTTTCTGTGAGTCCATTAAATGTAAATATTGTAACATCTTAAAGAGACTAAACAAATAAAACACACCAAAGCAGCAAAATGCAAAACTTGGATTACTGAAGCAATAACATTTGAAATTGTGGCATAGCAATATTGTCATCGTATTATTTTGAATTCCAAATTAGTAATTGTAGAATTGAATGATTACCTGATGACGTCTATTGTAGACAGTTTTAATTCTTGTCCTTTTCATTTGGGTATTATGGATTTCCAAGTCATCACACAGTTTCCAAGAAACTACCTTTTTTAAAGGCACTCTGTTCTTCAAGAGGTAAATGTCCCTTGTCCTCTATAACCTCTGAAACAGGACAGAATCTCTGAACTCTTCAACACTTTTGGGACTAATCAAAGGAGAAAAAAACAAAAACACAGCTTTTAGAATGAATGGAAAACCAGCCAAGGAATCAATTTACATGCAGTTGCAATTAGCATGTACCTTTCCAAATGCTGAAAAAGCAATGATTTGTAAAGAAGTGATACTAAGGGTTACAAAAACAGGAATTAACATTGCAAAATAATCAAAAAGTTGGTTGACGTGAGAGACAGCAAGAAATCAATTTATCATGCTGTAACCATACATACTCTTAAGATGAAGTTAAAACCTAAGAATCTGGGTAAAAATTATGTTAACACTTCAATGTGTGGGGGATCAGTATCCTCAATATTGCATAATATCTAATAATTATAATCATAGATAGATAGATAGATAGATAGATAGATAGATAGATATACACACACAACACCTGGAGCAAAAACATAACTTTTTTTCCCTTTTTCTTTTTTTTGTAATGATGTTATTTCTTGCATAAACACAATAAAGATCTGATTCTCGATTATTAAACTGCATCTTTAATGTCTAAATATTGCAAAGTCAAGGAAGCACATTCATGCATAGTCTTTTAAAACTTTTTTTGAGCAAGAGAAAATCACGCTGTCATGGGAAGAGTTAGACAATATTTTACTCCAACTCTATAGGCAACAACACTGAAGAGAATAAAACCATGGCAGAGCGTTTCAAAAACATTTTGATTTGTATACATCACATATAATTAAATGAAGGTATTCAAATGTTTAGGGTTCAAAAGTTAAAACAGAGGTTACAGCTCCACAACTGGAAAAATGGTTAGTTACTAAAATAAATAAACAAGAGGAAGCTAGTGATTAAAATTAATCTTATCTGTTATCTAATCTCATTTTGCTAAATACAATTACTGCTGAATACTCTAAAATGCATGTAGCAATGAGGCATCGAGGTTAAAAAGACCATCCTAGTTGAAATATGTCAGACTGAATAGAGAGATCTGGTATCAAAAGCGTCCCAAAAAAAAGGACTAATTTCTAATTAAATTTCAATGGCGATATTGCTCTACAAATGAAATATTAATTATCACAAAAAAAAGCATTAATAAAGGACGTTAATTACAGCTGTTTCATAGTGTTGTAGAAACCAGTTATGTACTAGTCAACCAGTCAGGCGCTGGTGGCTCCAGTTGCTCTCGTCCAATCAGAAGCCCTGGTTTGCTCTCAGGCCCGCCTTTGCCTTAATCCGATTGGTCACATTTTAATACGCAATGGCGTTATGGGCGGGGTCTGTGGTACTACATTCGGAGTCGTCCAGTTGTTACTTGAGAACCAGCACCTGGCTGTGGAGGGAACACGAGAACTGCAGCTTCACGGTGTGTTATCCACGGGTGAGTGAAACACAACCATTGAGCATCAGTAACGGGAATATTTCACGGTACAACGACGCATTATCGACTCCTATTGTGCAAAATGTCGGTTTGTTGTTTTAAGAGTAGACTTCCGCTCAGTACACAGCGGTTTATCACAGTTATTCAAAGCAAGAAACGATATTTTAGCATCACAAAATCTCATTGTGCAGAAGGTTAAAGATGTAACTCCAGTTATGGAGCATTTCTCAAAATCATTCTGCTTTGCTGAGGTTATGCAACAAAGTCCCCTCCCTCTTGACATAGTTCTTTGTTATGAGACCCGCTACTGCAAAGGGAAACTAACACACACTCACACACACCTCATCATTTCTGTGGTTAATTCAGTCAGTGTTAATACTTTTATAATAGTAGTAATAATAAATTAGTTAATCAATAGCACAAAGATAAAGAGTGTATGTGAAAGTGGGAGGTAAAGGGACTTTTGTACCTGCACACAAAATAGTGTCTCTAACTCCTTATAGAGACAAAAAGTCATGAAGTTGAAAGATTAAAAAGTCAGTGATGTCTCTGTTGTACGTGCCAGTTTTATCAACCTGGCCTCCACCCTCTGTTTGTTATCTCAAATCTCCAAGGACATGCACTTTTATTCCCACAGGGGCCTCATTATCTGCTAGTTTGTCATGTAGGTCTAAACCACAACCTGTGATGACGCGGGAGAGCTAAAACTGCAATATGAGTTCCCTTTTGGCTTATTGTTGTATGCATCTACGTGCATTTAACACTCTGCTTAAAACCACTGTGTTATAAACCAAAGTGCAACATCTTCCTGTGTATGTGATCATCCTCATAAATGTCCATCGGCAGGAATAAACAGTGCAGTGGCCATGGAAACCACCAGGAGACGGACCCAGCAAAGTGCCAATGGTAAAACATCTGTACCAGAGGAGCAGACGGCACAGTGGGGCAGAGCATGGTGAGCTGATGATCACCCTATTTTCATCTGCACCACAATGAATGTGGAGACAAGAAAGAACACAACAGAGTAATTTGACAGAACTAAGTAAAAAGTGAAACCAAATGCAAATCTTCACATCACTTGTGCGTGTGAGGAGTTGTAAACCGGATGTACACCAATAATCCCATATGTATTTTAATCATGTATTGTTTTTCTAACAATCTGGATACATCTTTTTTGCATTCTTTTGTTATGAAACAGAAAATATCTGATTATAAACTAAAGATTTAACAGTTTAAAGACAGACCTCATTCTCAGGAACATTTGTCAGTTCATTGACTCATGACCCACATGTGACACCACGCGCACACAGTGGTCTTTAGGTGAAACCAGAACAAAAACTGAAAGTAAAATATCAAATAGAGCCTGTAAGAAACATGATTTTGGCTGGAAATTCACATTTTATTCAAACAAACCCGAATAAAATTTAAAACTAATCCTACAAAGATTTGAAGTCAGGTCCACTAACTTAAAATTGGCAATAAACAACTTTAAATCTAACCCTTAAAGGCAGAACAGTGTGTGTTAGAAGTTAAATACAGGCCTACTTCTATTACTTTATCCTTGGACTATTGTTTTTTCTAACTCTAACAAGAGTTGACCGATTGCCATTTTGGCTTTTATAATATCTATAGATTTTGATAATCACTTTAAATGTTTATCATCCTGAATTTTATATGGTTGAAGAGGGGGTATTGTGCTTTTAAGGCTTTGTATTGTCCCTGTGGTACATCTGTAATATAGCTTTACACGATTTACAGCTCAAAGGAAAGTTAAAAAAAAAACAGACAAAAAAAAAAAAAAAAACGTTTTTTTTCTCACTGATGTTCTAGAAAACCTTTTTATCAGCCTCTGTCTGAAACACCTTGTTCTAGCTGCTGTCTATTCAAGTCTCCCCCCTCCACAAACTCCCTTCCCTCTGATTGGCCAGTCCTGTGGAGGCCTGTTATAGGCTCAGCTATGGGCACACCTTGGTGCTTGAGGCCCTCCCCCACGATGTATCATGAACCAGTTTGGAAGTTCATATGTGATGACCTCATCACTTCAGCAAGTTTTCCACCTCACCTTAATACTCAGAGCTTATTGAACCTGTCGATGTGCATGTCTGTAAATAGTGGATCATTGATTTTTTCCAAAAATTGACTGTCTTTGATAGAAATGGTTTTATGATAAAATAATGTGACCAGACAGACGTGAATTTTGCTGCTGTTACTATCCATTTTAATCTGCTGATGTATTGGTTACAGAAGTAGATCTACAGTACAGTTTTGATTTCATGCAGTGCTATGATAGTTGACACACGTGTAAAGGTAGTGTATGTGAGGACTTACAATCCTGACAAACAGTAGCGTTTCCTCTACCATTATATTAGGGGGGCCAAGTCAATTTAATATCATTTTATTATCCCAACTAAAGCAACTTAAGGTTACCATCATATAGAGCACTCTATACCTTGTTCATTAACGTCCTTGTGTTGTTTATCTTATTCACATGACAGCATGTCATTTCTGTCTCTACATGGTTGTGTGTTCTCAGCTCTGCATTTGGCCCAGCACAGTTCCACCCCGATGCATGCATATGTGTACACAATGAATGAAACAGTTACTGGAGAAAGTTTAGTTTAATCATTAACCAGTGCTTACACTGTGTTATTATCTAACTTTATCGTTTATTTGTTGTGATGAGTCATAGAGAAAAAAGTCTTCTAAAGTACTTCTGGGTTCAAATCTATATATAAAACCAATACAAGCAGAGGTGTGTGGTTTATTAATTCACTTAAGTATCCTGGTCAGTTTGTAGAGACTATGATACTAGTAGATGCTGGGCTTGTGTTGTGAATTCAATCTTTTTAACAAACCTAAAAATTGTTGGCTTTCATACCACACTGTTACTTTGTACTTCTGTGCAGGGGTGCATCCAGACTTAAAGACTAAGGTGACACAATGAGGGCAGTCCAATGAGGTTAGGGGTGGCCAGGGTGTGTGATTTTAGTATAAAAGCATGTTATGTATAAATATGGATTAGCCAGTCTAATAAACTCATAGTAGTTTTTAAGCCGAGATAAAAAGCTATGGGCAGCTCTACATTTCTACAAGAGGGACATTAGTTAAAGCAGTGATGCCAAGGACATATTTGATGAAAAAAAAAAAATTCTGGCTGTAAACTCAGCGAACACACTGAAAAGGCTCTGGTATGCAGCAGGCAGCTGATGGGATGCTTAACTGGGTCAGTGTCACAGTGAATGTTACACATCCAGCTGACTTAAGTCCTCTTGCACACAAACAAACACACTGTCAGAGCAGCAGTCTGGATGCTCAGGTTGTATAAACACAGGATGTACTCAGGACCAACACAATGTGGAGGTCTCAGAGCTCAACAGAATGATATCTGCAACATATTTGAATTCAGTTCAGCTTTTCTTTGCATACGGGGAGCTACTTTTTGACCTGTACTGTTGAAGGGAAGAAAGACGTTAGTGTGAACATTGAAAAAAAAACATAAATTTATGAGACTTTCAAATGTCAGGCGACTGTTTGAAAGCTGCAACAATATTTGAAAAATTCATTCACACAAACACAAAATTGGAATCAAATTACAGCTTTCCCGTGTTGTCACATCACGAGCTGCTCTCATCCTGTACCCATCTGTATCTCTGACTCTGTTCCAGGGAGGTGGACTGGTTCTCTCTCAGCGGCGTGGTCGGCCTGCTGTGCTTTGCTCCTTTCATCGTCTTCTACTTTGTGATGGCGTGTGATCAGTACCAGTGCTCCATCACCCAGCCTGTGTTTGATCTGTACAGAGGTGAGGCCACGCTGATCTCCATCTGGAACCGCTCGCCCTCCTTCACCTGGACAGCTGCAAAGATATACGGTGTCTGGGTGGCCTTCCAGGTGAGAGGGAGAGGTGTTATAGTCGGGCAAAAGAACTTCATAACCCCTTAAACCTCAACTTATAGAGGTGTTTCACTTGTGTGTGGGTCATTGATCAGCTCTCTGTAGGCAGCGTATGTTGTCTTAACTTTCCAAATGTTTCACATAATGTTGCTGCAATGTCTCTCTTTGTAGTTCACCCAGACTAAATAATTCAGTCCCTTGTCATCTGAGCACTGAACAACAGGCATCATTTGTAGCAGCTCAGCACTTTTGCTACAACAACAACAAGGAACATCAGAAAGATCCCAGTCATTCTGTTTAAAGATGCTTTATCCAGCACTATTTTTTAAGTTGACAGGTCCCTTTATGTTCCTACTGGATGAATAATTTTACTCAGAAGCAGAAAACACTCTCAATTAAAACAAGCAACCTGACAAAAAGCCACCTACTGCTTGGATCCTGGCTCACCTGGAAAAATGGTAACAGACAATAAGACTGTTTATTAAAACCACACAAACCACACATGTCCAAAATCAGGCCTGGGGGGCAATCTTACCCTTAGGTCACAAACCCAACCAAAGTCTATCTCGTAACATCTCACTAAACTACTTTTGGAATGTTCATAGTAGGGCCGGATAATTTGCAAAAATCACCTGGTTGCAGTTATTCTTCCCTATACTACAATTGGGATTTATGGTGCAAAATTTTTGTTAAATTGCTGTACTGAAAGAGATTATATTTTCATGGCTTGCAGATAATAAAAACCCAAAAATCAGTGTCTTTGAAAGTTGGAAGTAGATCAATGAAAAAGAATATATTAAACAGAAATGTGAGACCTTTGGAAAGTTTTACTACTCTCTGACTGGTTTTTGAGTGTTCCCTCAATCTTTTTTTGCCCATTTTCACCCATTTTTGGTACTTCTTTCCATTTTTGACACTTTTCACTCTTTTTGTCACGTCTCGCCATTTTTGCTTCTTTCTAGCCCTTCCCAAGTTTTCCCAATTATCTCTACATTTTTTGGTGCGTTATGTCCATTTGGGTCTTGTTTCACTTTTTTTTTGCTACTCTGACTATTTCTCAAGTGTTCCACCAACATTCTCTCCAATTTTTGCTGCGTCATTATCATTTTTTTCCACCTGAAACTTGTTTTTATTGCTACTTCTTGCTATTTTTGCTGCTTTCTTAGGTATTTTTCAACAGTTTGTCTCTTCGGTTGAGCAGGGCTGAGTAACACTGGTGTAGAGCAGAAAACATCCACTGCAAAAAATGTTGTATATTGTATTCTGACATATTTCAAATGGAAGCAATATTGCACTGCTGGCTGTTACAATATTGCAACAGGCCATAATGTGATTAAATGTAATTTGGGATTAGTTGCCCAGCCGTAGTTCATAGGCCACTTGTATCAACTAAAGTTCTCTACATGTTGCAGAAACTCAACAAGTCTTACAGCTGACAGTCTCTGTTTTGTCCCTTAGGTGTTCCTGTATATGTGTATTCCCGATGTCACTCATAAATTCATTCCTGGTTATGTTGGTGGAGTTCAGGACGGAGCACGGACTCCTGCAGGTATCATGCATAATAGCACAGATACAATAAAGACAACAAATCAGCTGATTCATACATAAAGAGACATAGTGTATAACACGGTGTCAATAAAATCTCACCTGTTGTATCCTCATTCACTGTCGTAGGTTTGGTCAATAAGTATGAGATCAACGGGCTGCAGTGCTGGCTCATCACTCATGCTCTGTGGTTTGCCAACGCCCAGTATTTCCACTGGTTTTCTCCCACCATCATCTTTGATAACTGGATCCCCCTGATGTGGTGCACTAACATACTGGGCTACGCTGTGTCCACCTTTGCCTTCGTCAAAGCCCACTACTTCCCAACAAACGCTGAGGACTGGTAAGTACAAGGTTTAAGGGTTTAATTTGCTGCACCCTTAGAAGTTTTCTATAATTAGAAAGGCTGACAAGTTACTTGTGTTTTTTATTAAAAGTTCATCAGTTGTTCACTTCCACTTCTGCTTATTCTGCAGCAAGTTCACTGGAAACGTCTTCTACAACTACATGATGGGCATCGAGTTCAACCCTCGCATCGGCAGTTGGTTTGACTTCAAGCTTTTCTTCAACGGCAGACCCGGCATCGTGGCCTGGACTCTCATCAACCTGTCCTACATGGCCAAACAGCAGGAACTTTATGGACACATCACCAACTCCATGATCCTGGTCAACGTGCTGCAGGTAAGGAGGCGACGTGTTTACACAACCATTATATCATAGAGCAGCACCACGTGGTTCAGACTGGGGTGGCACTAGGGATGTAACGGTTAACGGTGTTACGGTAAACCCCGGTAAAAATGCTGACAGTAACCATAACCGTCGTCATGTCAAAAACCGTGCTTTCTCAACTTGATCAGAATCTCCTCAACTAGCTGCACAGGTGCACTGTGCAGCCTACACTTTCCGTTTAAACTTAATTTTATTAGAATTTTGAGATTAGAGTTTGAATCATGGCGGCAGGAGGAGACGACAGCGCTTGGGACATTTCTCATCCCTCTAACCCCTAATAAAGTGTCTGCTCCGCTACACGTCAGCGCCGCGCGCTGCACTTCGCATCCGCTCTTTTCAAGCAGAGCGTTCACTCAGGGCGCGCCACTGAGCGTCTGCTCCAGGAGACACTGACAGCAGCCTGCAACTGTTTCACTGCGAGATTGTTTTCGCCCGATTGTACAGCAGAAACGCATTCTGCAGAGCAGATCGCACCAAACAGGAAAAAGCTTCGAAACAAACAAAGCATCCGATCATTTCACAATAAAACACTGTCCCTGCTCTCAACTTGAGCAATCAAATAGAAAACAGCCTGTTTATGCACCTGCGTCTTAAATTTTTTGGATTTATATAATTTCAACTGCTGGAAATGTTCCTGACAAATCAGCTGTTTACATTAGTCATTCTCAAGTGTCTGCTCAAGTGTCTGGTCATGGTACGTGCATGGGACTGTTTTACATTACCATTTGTTCTCTTCAGCTTCCTCTCTCTACCTTAACAACTATGAGTTCAGCGTTGTGCAGATGTTATATATATATCTCAGTGTATGATTTTAATATAAAAATGCCTTTTACAGAAAACACGTCAGCCAATCCAATATGTAGTGGCAGGCAGATCTCCATAAAAAAAAAAACAAATTCAAAGCCACTTGCATGACACAGGCCTCGCTGGTTCTGACGTGTATCCACTTTCATTATCAAAGAATAAAAGAATGATTCCACGTTACTCACGGATGCATTGAATGTCCATTTATTTTGAGGGACGCAGTTTCATATTCCATCCACAAACAGTAATCCAAAAAGGTGTAACTCTGATCCAGTTAATCACAGTCAAAAACATTTTTCATGCCAGCCTTGTGTCACCCAGAACAGAACAAAGAAACAGAGAAACACACACCTGCACTGACTGATTTAGTTATCCAAAAACTCCACCCTAACAGATAAGTCTAAATATATAAATTCAAATCAGCTTTATGCGATTTCAAATCAGTAAATTTACATAGATTTAATGCCAACATAAATGTAATACTTCAAACAAGAATTTAATTCACTCTACAAATAGAGATACAAATAAGTTTAAATTTGCCTCTACACAGTAAATCTAAATTAGTTTTTAATCCCAGATAAAATGAAAAACTTTTAAACTACACCAAACACAGGAACATTTGCATTGTGTGCAACATTTTTTATTAGATTACTCAAATAATCACAATAACAATTAAACATATATTCAGTCACATGCAGACACACCAGGCAAGTCCCCCCACCCAAGGCTGTAAACTGAGAGGAAACACTGGTAATCCTCTGTTGTCTTTGTACAGTAATCAGTAAAATAAGAAAATCTGTCATTTTTAATTAATAGACTCTAAAGTAAGAGACAAAAACAGTGGGTATTGCTTGTTTTGAAAATGGACAGTTTCCCAGTTGATGATTTGCAAATCACAGTGGGAATGAAGAAAAAATAATTATATTTCTCATATGTGTTTGTACTTATTCTAATGGACCTGAAATCTCTGGCAGAGGCAAATGGGTCAAACGGGTGAAATCCAGGCTTGGTTAAGTCATAAGCAACGTCTTTCGCCTCTAGGTAGCGGCGAGTGGGAAAAGATTACATTAGAGTATCATCTGTGTTTGTCACTCTTTGCAAACTGGAGACCTTCAGCTGAGCCTGATAAAACACAGAAGAAGTCCTTAAAATGAATCCTAGTAAACACATTTCTTATCAATGAAAAGTCAACAAGAGGAGTTTGCTTGTTTTTTAATCAAGGTTGTTGTTACAGAGCACTCTTTCAGACTGCAGGCACTGCTGTGTCTTGTTAATGATGTTATTTGTCCAGTAGAGGGCAGCAGAGATGAGTGTGCTCTGAAGCTGAAGGTCCAGACTTCTGCCACACAGTTAGTTTTTACAGTTTTTCTCAGTCTCTTTGGCACATTTCTCACATTAATCTTAACATTTGCACAACAGTAAGTGCAATTTCTCAAAACAACATGTACAAACAGCAAAACCTGGTAGATAAGCGTGAAGCGTGAAGTGGTACATAAATGCTGGCCAAGAAATGGTTCATGGGATGCAGCTCTGAGTGACTGAAGAGGTGGCTCATCATTGGTCGCAACTCATTTTCAGGAAAACAATAATTAAGACAAGTTTAAAATTTGCTTGACAGGCTTTGAGGACTAGTTCAACACTTTTGTATGTAATGACTCAAGCAATGAAATGAGGACTATTAGTTTTATAGGAAGTGACTATTCAGCATTTTGACTGACATGGCATAAGCTAATGATAATGTCGTAGAACAGCAGAGAAATGTATGAGAACAACTGATGCATGTCCAAAAACATTTGCAATTTGGTGTAAGGAATGAGAAACTGCTGCTATGATTTGCACAAATGGCTAAATGTTTTGGAGGTTGAACTAATAGTTATGAGAAAGTTAGTTCTGTTCAGAGAAATGCACCAAAGCAATTGAGAAAAAACGTAATAAAGAGGGAGGTCAGGTCTGCTCCAGGGTGATAGAGAGTGAAGATTCAGTAATTTTTCTTTAAATCTGTGTTTGAAATCTGAGGGAGCGGAACAACCTCTATTTAAGCTTCTGTTCTTCAGAGCTGTTGAACCAAATTCAGCTTGTTGAGTCAGAGTAATTATGTAACATTCTAACCTTTGTGCTTTCTTTCAGGCTATCTATGTGTTGGACTTCTTCTGGAATGAGGCGTGGTACCTGAAGACCATCGACATCTGCCACGACCACTTTGGCTGGTATCTGGGCTGGGGGGACTGTGTCTGGCTGCCCTACCTTTACACCCTGCAGGTAAAAAAAGAAGAGAAGAAGAAGAGGCAGACTTATAAATGAGGGAAAATGATAACACGGGTTTGAAAGGTTATCTTTAGGTTATCAGTAGCTCACAGAGGTGTTATCTTTCCTGTGGGGTGAATGACTTGCAAACTTTCTTTACTCTTATTTCTTTATTCTCATTGGCAGTTTGTTTGGTAACACTTTACTTGACGCCTATGTTTATACTACATTTTAAATACATTTATAATGTCTTATATTAATATTATAGCACTGTATAACTACAGTTATAAACATTCATAAGTTACTATAATGCTTTATAACAATAATCATAACACACTATAAATCATTTACTTATCACTTATAAGATCAGGTATTATAATATGTTACAACTGTTAGCAACTCACTAACAATGCCCACATAGATAATGCCTAATACAGATATTTATCATATTCTTATAAACATGTATAACTATTATTATAGACACTCATGACTTATCATAACTCTTTATAACAATGAGCATAACACATTCACACACTCCTTCAAAAAAGTTTAATGACCACATTCACAATGAGTGGCTATGCCGATCAACAAAAGTCCTTCAGAAACAAACAAAACAGAAAAATACACATCTTTTTTATCGGTGCAAGAACAATAGATAACATAGCAAAACTTATTTTTTGTTACTTTTGTGACTCCTTCAAAAAACTTTTATAGCAACTATGATAATTATAATTCCCTTTGATCCTTGCAACAAAAATCGGTTATCAAGGGACGAACAGTCATGACCAACAATCACCTTATAAGCCATTATAAATGCTATAAAATATGTTATGCTCATCGTTGTAAAAAGTTATGGTAAGTCATGAGTGTTTGTAATAATAGTTGTACATGTTTATAAGAATATGATAAATATCTGTATAATGCATTTTCTATGTGGGCAGTGTCAGTGAGTCGCTAACAGTTGTAACATATTATAATACCTGATCTTATAAGTGATGAGTAAATGCTTTATAGTGTGTTATGATTATTGTTATAAAGCATTATAGTAACTAATGACTGTTTATCACTGTAGTTATATAGTGCTATAATGTAATTATAAGATATTATAAATGTATTTATAATGTGGTATAAACAAAAGCGTCAAGTAAAGTGTTACTGTTTGTTTTAATACTACCTGATAAAAAAGAGAAAACAGTTAGAGTTCGTTTCACCCCTATAGGGTCTGTACCTGGTGTACCATCCAGTCCAGCTCTCAGACACACACGCTCTGTGTGTCCTGCTGCTCGGCCTGGTCGGTTACTACATCTTCCGCTCCACCAACCATCAGAAGGATCTGTTCAGACGCACAGAAGGCGCCTGCTCCATCTGGGGCGGAAAACCATCCTACATCGAGTGTTCGTACCTCTCCTCCGATGGCGGCCTTCACCACAGCAAACTCATGACCTCCGGTTTCTGGGGCGTGGCGCGGCACTTCAACTACACCGGGGACCTGATGGGCTCTCTGGCGTACTGCGCCGCCTGTGGCTTCGGACACATTCTTCCTTATTTCTACATCGTTTACATGACCATCCTGCTGGTCCACCGCTGCGTGCGTGATGAGCACCGCTGCAGCAGCAAGTACGGGAAGGACTGGAAACGCTACACAGATGCTGTGCCTTATCGGCTCATTCCTGGAGTGTTCTAGAAAAAAAGAGGGGGAAGAGGAAGAAGAGAAGGGGGATTGCAGAATCTATAACCAGCAAGAAAAGAACTGTGATTGTCATATACCTCACTGATAACATCTTTGCTCTGTATTTCCTACATTTTCTAATTGACATTTTACATGTGAAGGCTGTAGTATACAAGAACAGAGCACCCTTTTCTGTTTTCCAGCTTCAGATAGCACAATCTGAAAAAGCAGTATTTCATTCCTGCTTTTACGGTTAAAGCGGCTCAGAAACAGTTCTTACATGGACCAGTGTTTAAAACTGACTCACATGGGACTCAGACGCCCACAAAATGAAGCACTGTAAGAAAGAAGTCACTTTATTTTTGTGTTCTAAACACAAGAATAACATTTTGCAGATAGAAATCATAAAGAAGGACAAAAGTACAACAGGATCAGACTCTCAGACACAGTTCAGTGATAAAACCAGTTAACACAAGTGGAGGTTCACTTCCTCTATTTTGTTTTGTGCTGCGAACAAATGTAAGCAGTGTTATGTTTGTTCTTTCCCTCAGCTTAGACCATCACAGGGTTTTTATATTTGTTTTTATTTTTTTTTACAGTAATTAAGGTTGACATTACTGCTGGGGACCAAAGGACTGAAATATTTGTTCATGGACACTGAATTTATTGTGATACTGACCTGAAAAAAGAAACCCACTGCCTTGCTAAGCTCACCTTTTTTTTCCTTTTTCTTCTTTGAATTCTCACTGAACTCAACAAACTTTGGACACGCTTCCATGAAAATAAAGATGTTCTTTCTCATGTTTCTTCGGTTAATAGTCTGGTATTGCACAAAAAAGAAAAAGGATTTCTCATGTCAGAAGATTACATCCATTTTATTATCTCAAAACCAGCACTGTCTTTCTTATTGCTACAGTAGAAAAAATAAAGTTTGGTTTGTACCACCCCCACTCTGACAACTAATCCTCTTTGTGACTTTTTTTTTTTATCTTAAGTAGAGGTTTTCAATAGGGGTCTGTGACAACTTTGGTACATTACGCCATTTTTTTTTACACACTCAAATATTTGGTAACAGGTTTGTTTATCAATGACAGTGGCAATAATAAGCTATCTCTTTTGTTTCCACATTTATGTTTAAAGTAAAAATACTTTTCTGAATAGTGTCTATGCTTTATTGTCAATAATAGATAGTAGTGATATTGACAGTTAATAAGATATGTTAATACATGGCAGTGCCAAAGCAACTCTACTCTACTGTACCTTGCAAATAAACCAGGTTATTTTCTGAATAGCTTTGTATTGAATGCACAATAACAAAATACTCTGATACATGGTACTAGGCTCGGTTTGATATAAAATACTATTATGTATAAATATTTATATAAATGTGTGCTATATTTGATTTAGTGAAAATGACAAAAGGACCAGCAGCTCTTACTGGTATATTTATCAACCATGAAAGTAATATGCTCTATTTGTGACAATATAGTAAAAGACAAAAAAAGAAGAAGAAAAAGAAGTCACTAAGTGTGTGTAAACATCCTTGTCCCATCATCACAGACGGATGAAATCAAAGCTCTTGTTACCAAATGGTAAATGCTCAGTTTTCTGCAGTTTCGTGCTGTGTAAACATCAGCAAACTCTGCTTCTGACCAAAAGAAATGTTCTTCATTAGGGGGCGGAATGGGGAAATTACACCACTGATCAAAATCTTTAGGCCATAACCCTCAGAATCTATGAAGGAATTCAAAATGACTGTTTGCGTCCAACCTCAGCAGTGACGGCGCAGCTGAACAATCAGACCACATTCAAAGAGGCAAAAAAAAATTAGCCTTTACCATCAGGAGGTCATGACAGTGTGAATACCTGACAGAAAATGACCTTGAATCCACCTTTTTGTGTAGATTTTGTCTTTTAAAGGCTGTGCTCCTGAACTTTTGATCAGCTGATGAACAGACTATTTCACTCTAATTGTTGTTTGCCATGAATTGCATACAGTACTTGCATTTTTTCTCGTCTATCTTCCATTTCCTCTTTTTACTTTTAAAAACACGTCTTACAACCTTTTCAAGATCCAACTGTGCATAACCTAAATTAGTCCAATTATTCGACAAGTTTCAACAATCCTGGGCTGCTGTGTTAAACAGGTGGCTTTGTTAGGCCCTTTTTGAGTGTGGCACCTATATTTTTTGGGTTATGTAGGTGTTGGCAATCTTTTTAACCTGTTTGGAAATAAAAGTGAGTTACAGTGAGTGATACTCAAACTTCATTTGGCCAATATATGAATTGTCTTAGGTGTGTGTCACTGTGTGGCAGTGCAGTGCTTATTATTAACTGCGGATCTGCTTATGTGTCCCTCCATGCCCTTACACTGTTTGTACTGTGCTCTCTTTGACTTTTTCTTTTTTTTTTGTCTTTTTCTGAAGTTCATTGAACCTGTTTAGTTCGTTTCATGCTTCAGGGTTCGTTATACTTTTCGAACTTTTGTAAAAAGCCTATTTTAAACACTTAAACCGGAGTGTGTGTTGATAAACTTTTGATCTTATTTGAAACCTTGTCTCTGCCGTCATGAGTTCTTTTTAGGGTGGCCTCATTAAATTGTATTACAGTCTTTGGGTCAGTGTAAGTTACTGGGAGGTGGGTGGGACTTTAAAACGGGGTCCTCTGGCACTTTTGGCCTTGATTTAAGGGGGATGAAATATCTCATATTAAAACATGTCACACCTGTCTGCTCAAAAGCAAGCTAACCTGAGCATTTTGCACATGCGCAATAAAGCCCACTGGTTACCGCGCTCACTAGTCAGCTATTCTTTCTTGTCCAATCACACCATCACAGCTTTCTTTGTGAGCCAATGATCTCATAGCTGCCACAGTTTGAATTGTGCAGCTCTCCTTCTCAACTCCATCTCAGGCTCATATCACAAGTCCATTCTCCCCAAGCACCAGCAGCCCCCATGGCTCCAGTTCTCAGCTCTTCAGTCTCACTGCAGTCCAACGTTGGTCCTGAGAGCCAGCCCTACTTTAGACATGCAATCAGGCATCTGTTACATTCAATGTGAAAGCTTCCTGCTGACTGTATATCATAACTGGTTCACATGTGGATGAATCTGTCCTGATTTTCTCCCTCTCCCCTCCACAGTCTGAGGCCAGCTCGACGTTTTGACCTGTGTGTATTGTGCTGTGGCTCTCAAGACCCTGGGGATCCCCCTCAGGTGCCTTCATGTCCCATCAAGGTATGGTGTTTTACCTGTAACCGCTGTCGGTGGTGCGTGTGTGGGCTCTGGGCACCTTAACTCATTTGTTACGCTGAGTCTCGGCCTGCTTTATTTTTAAATCATGGTTTCCATTAGCTCCTGTTTGGAAATAAAAGTCAGTTACATTTAGTAAAACTTAAACTTCCTTTGGCCAATATATGAATTGTCTAAGGTGTGTGTTAACATGTGGCAGCGCCGTGCTTATTATCATGTGCGCATCTGCCTATTCTAATGCTTGTGTTACACTTTGATTGTGTCTTTCCTGTACCACTTTTCCTGTACCATTTACCATAACTTAAATCAGGTCATGTGTCCTCTGAAATGTTTGTGGAGCTCACAATTTCACATCAAAACAAATTCATTCATTTAAAGATATCAGTTATAGGAGATGTTGAGTTTCTGCAGAATGTACATAGCTTTAGCAAAGTCCAAACGTAGCTTAGTGAGATATACTTTTGTTTGATTTGTGACATGACACAAAAAGTAAATGTACACACATAGTTGAGATTGTGATTACTTACTGTGCCTGTGTAAAATTTGATCTCTGGGCCTGATGTTGAAGAAGCTTGACCTGTAGTACAAGGCATAGTTTCTATTGCAATTTCATGAATTATAGACAGGGAAAAAGATGTGATGTGCATTTGATTTCACTGCTTCCAGTACAGCTAGGACTTTCAATGTTGGACTCCAGAGGGCAGCAGAGGACATCTAATGGAAGTGCTCAAAGAGAGTTGGATTTGAGAAAATATCTGTTGTTAATCTATGTTATAATCCATTAAAACGACACACAGTCACATATGTTTAATGCATTTTAAAAAGGACACAGCTCAAAAAAGAGCCATAATTCTGCAAACTCAGCTATGTTTTGAAAAGGTCTTAAATTGGCCAAATCCAAATCCCTGCATCATCATTATGCTCCACAAATATGGCTATGCGTATGGACGATAAAATTAATCTTGGTTACATAAATTAGGTGACAAACTGTGAAACAGATTAAATGAATTATCTGAAAAACCAAGAAAAATGAACAACACCAACAGAATACAGCTGTTGAGATGAATTACAGGCTGATATAAAACAACCATATATATCAGCAACTCCCCAACCAACTATACAAAACAATGAAATGTTTTGCTGCATCTTTTAAAACAACTCTGGTGAATTAGACAAGACTGAGGTGATAAAGAAAAGTTTGTTCACAGAAACAAAGAAAGGAACTTTTAGGAAATATGACCGGATAGGAGTTCACATTTCTGGTCATTACTCTTTCATGATATAAACTCACGAGCCACCTCTACACCAGACATGGGTCCTTTATGGTCTCAGCTCCACATCCATCCCATTGGCTGTCCCACAGGGTTAATGAGTATAAAAAGAACATGCAGGGCGAAGTCTGATGACCCTCTGGTGATTCTCCTAAGAAATTACCAGAGCAGAGATTCATGTTGTCATTATAAGAAATAATAATAATAATAATCTTTTTATATTAAAATACATGTCACAGACAAAAAGGAACACTACTTCTACTGAGGCTGACCAGTGTATCAGACACTGTGTATCAGTAAAATAGATCCACTCATACTTTAATAAATTAGGACATTTGTTCCATGGTGCCTTTTTTGAACATACATAAACATAACCACTGGTGCTGTGGTTAGAGGTGTTGCTGCACTGCGAGAGGATTTCTGGTTTGATTCTCCAGCAGGACAGATGTAAGGATGGGTATTGATAAGATTTTATTGAGCCCAATGTCTATTTATGCCCTAATTAATTTCTCCTGTAAATTGTCTTTGAACAAAAAGTAGCTTTACAGGTTTTCTGTGTCAACACTGTTTTATTAAGCTTATAAGCAAATAAATATTAATTTGGTCAATGGATCTGGTCTTAAGGTATTCTGGTCTGAAGTCTTAAGATATTTAAAAGGGTGACAAAAGTATCTTAAAGACTTTTGTTACCCTTGTTAATGTCTTAAGACTTTTTCTTAGCAGTGTAGTACACATATATTCATATACACCCCTCTGTAAATACCTCTACACAACTGCACACAGTACATCCTAAATCAATGCAAGCTGTTTGTTTTTCTTGTTTCTGCTTCTTGTTTTGCTGCATTATTGAGGGAAACTTAGACATCTAGACATCAATGTAGAAAAATCCCAAGTCATGTGATGTGGACTTAAGGTCTAGGTCAGGGGTCACCAACTATATTTACCAGAGGGCCATAATTTTACTGGACAGTCACCTTGGGGAACGGACCCTCAAATAAAAATTAAATCAAAATCAAAATTTAGCATAACATTGTCATTTGATGTTTATTTTTCATAAATTTGTCCATGTCATTGCAAAACATGAGGCATTTTTAGGCTTTATGAGTCAGGTTTCTATCACCTACATCACAGTAAACCAATTTTAGAATCCAGTCCAGGCCGGTTTGGAAGGTTTGGTTGGCCGTATTTGGGCCGCGGGCCACCAGTTGATGATCAATGGTCTAGGTGGTCTGGCGTATTGTGAAGACTCAATGAAGAAATTGTAAAGCATAAAGGCCAATGATGTTGATGGATTGAACCATATAAAATAGATTCTTAAAGGAATCAGTTACTGATACCCATCCCCTCACAGGTGCCTCCCTAGTTGCATGAGTGGGTTTTCCTCAGGAACTCCAGCTTCCTCCCAGCCACTCTAATAGCCTATAGATGTGAGTGTGTGTGTGCCAAAATGGTCTTCTTTCTCTAAATGTTAGCCCTGTGATTGGCTGCATATGTGTCCAGGATGCTCCCTCATTGAGCCCAAAGACAGTGAGAGAAGATCCAGAAGGGAAAATAGATTTCTCCAAAGGCAACTGGTTCTCTTAGCTATTTGGTAGATTGAATTAATCTTGCTTTAAAGTGGTAATTTGAGGTTTTGAGCTCTCTCTAGGTTGCTATAAATTCATTCCTTTGCAGATTTTTAGTTGACTTGTAATTCAAATTCCTTTTTTACACTTAAGATTTTTAGTTAAGTCAACACATCTGGGCTTACAGTGACCTGCATACTGAAAAGAGCAAGTCTGCTCCAGCTGCTTTTAAAGATCACCGTGCATTCTGCCACTCAATTTATGCATATGCTCTAAAATCAAACATTGCTTTTATGTGACAAATTAAGTGTGAAATAATGAGGCAGGACTCTTAATGGGGAAAGTAGTCCTCATTCAAAAAAAAGAAACACTGATGTAGAGATTCAATAAGACCGTTAAGTATTTATTTTATGAAGTCAAAGATACAGCTGTGTGCTTAGTTTGTGGAAAGGTCAGCTTGTAGAGTCTAGTTTGACCTTTACATGAGACACAACTTATGATTCCAAATAAAAAATGACCCCTAAATAACCCCAGGTTTTCAGTCACCAATGATGATAAGACATTTTTTCAGCCCGCTAGAAGAACTTATGTATTTGGTATGTCTGTAAAACATGTATAACAGATATAAAAATCAACAAACATACTTATACAACATACACAGTTCATTTAAAAGGTGTGATACATGTGTGAAGAGGTCTATGTTCATGATTTGACAGCTTGTTCTAGAGTGTGTGATCGATCCCACCTGGTGGTCTTTTTGTCATGTAAGCAGCGGCCCGCTCTCTGCTCCTCACCATCTTCGGTGTAATGATACAGGTTATGGATGTAAATCAGTTATGATAATGGAGGAGTCATCGATCCCTTCCTGCTTTTGTTCTCAGCTAATGCAATGTGCACCAGATTCATTACATCACATTACACGGAACCAAATTACCGCTCATCTCTTTTCAGGTGAATTGATTGTTGAATCATCCCTGAAGGCGAGGAAGTGTTGACTTAGAGTGAAGGGGCTTCGCTGTGTGACGGCTCACTCGTTCTCGGGTTAACAGATAGAGTCTGGAGAAAAGGAGGTTTCTCTGTGCCGCTGCTAAAAGCTAGACCATTGAATTTGCAAGCAGAGATCATGCACCCATTTGTATGAATGTCCGGAGAATACAATGATTACATTGTAAAATCCCTCTTTTTTTGCAGCTGCACATTGATTTGCAGTGGGGGGCAGATGGGGGTCAGAGAGAGAAACAGTAGAATGGTATTTTTTAGTTGGTAGCAGAGAGAATAAGAGTGTAACACAGAGGGGGGAGGAGTGGAATTTGATGTACAGAAAGCACAATGGGATATTTGGAGTTGGAACCACAGTAAAGCTCAAGTTGGCTTGATTTCCCAAGAGGCCAAATTAGTTTTTATAGTAAGTTTGGGGGGTGAGAGACTTGCGGGTGAGTTGTAAGCTGGGAGGAAAGGGGCACCTCTGAGGAGGGAAAGTACATGATTTGTCAGCAAACTGTGGGTACTGAGGATTCCCGTGTACGATGAAGTACAACAGGCCTGTAAAGAGCGTTGCAGGAGGCGGTCTGCCTGATGATGACTCTGTGGTGGCTGAGGTTAGTTACACTGGCTGCCTGTGGTCAGTGGCAAAGGAGCAATAGCAGTCGTCATAAGGTGGATTTCTTCTGCTTTGGTTTGATGGCTTCATTTATTGCAGGAGTGGGTTTTTAGTGAGTTTTACTTCTGCCTGATAAAGAACAAGCGTCAAGTCTGCTATTTCTTTGTATAGGGGCTGTCCTGAAATCCTGATATTGACCAAAAATCCATCAACAACTGTTCCTTTTCCACTGCTGCTTTGTCACAAGGCGACCCCCAGGGTTCAATGCTTGGTCCTCTACTTAATATAATATAATATAATATAATATATAATATTATACACACCAATAGTTTTTATTTCCACTTTTATGCCAATGATATCCAAGTTTTATTTCCACTTAATCCATCACCTCCTCAACATCTCGGCACAAACTGACTGCCTAACCCAAATTAAAACCTGGATGTAGGAGGAAACTTCCAACTGGTAAACTGTAACAGTTCAGACAATTACACCATGGGCCAAAATCCCTCAATGACCTGTTTCCCTCAATAACCTGGCTGTTTTAAATGTGCTGTATAAATAAAGCTTACATTGACACTGACACTGACATTGCCCTGTCCTTCAAAACCTGCACTGACTCCCTGTTTCCTATCACATCCAGTTCAAAGTCCTTCTGCTGACATTCAAAGCCCTCAATAACCTGACCCCTCACTATCTTACTGACCTGCTTCACCCCCGTAACCCACCCTTTAGTCTTTGCTTCTTGAGCAATAACCTTATTTCCCCACCACATAGAACCAAGCACCAAACCTGGGGCAACTGAATTCATCATTGTAGCCCCCTCCTTCTGGAACTCACAACCCAAAAACACATCTGTACCAACCTTCCCATATTTAAATCTGACCTCAAACCCATCTTTATAGAACTGCTTTTAACTGCTGTTGTTCAAACCATTGTTGTATTGTGTAATGTTTTTAATGCAGTTGTGTGTAAAAATGTAAATGGCCCAATTATGGAAATACACTTGCAAAAGTGTCCTCTTAAGAGACGAATTGTGTGCAAAAAAAGTGCACTTTTAGAACCAAACCAGACCCTAAAGTGCCTTTTTTGGGGACCAAACAAATACTGAAGTGCCCTCCTAGTTGGCAAATCACACTAATCTATCAGGTAAAATCATGAGTTTCTGCCCTCCTTGGTACCAAACTTGGACATAATTGCCTTTTTGGAAACCAAAATGACCCCCGCCCCTCCAAATGTAGGTGGACACCACTGCTTTCATGTGTTTTTTATATCTTTTTTTTAAATCTGTAGAGTTTTTTTTTTACCCACTCTATATATCATAAACACAGTGTATTAGTATTGTTATAAGTGTTGTTGTTGTTGTTGTTTTTGCTGTTGTTTATAATCCATAAAGGGTTCTTTAGATTAGTTACCACCAACCATAAAACAGTCAGTAATAAAGAAGTATGTATCAAGCCAGCTTTCGAGGGTTTACTGTACAATATAATTCTAACTTTGGTCTTTTGATAAAAAATTCCGTTAACTTAACTTACATTTACATATTTTTTACCTTTACAATTTTAGTTGATATAAGTTTAACTTTTTAGTTTGGTCAAAGCATTTTCTTTGTACAATGATTCATATCAACCATCAGAAACCAGTGTTGGAGTTGTGCCATTGTTTGAATCTGAAACATTTCTCTCTGGTATAATATCTGAGTGTATAAACTGATCATCTGTAGAGTAAGTAAAGGTCATTTTACGCAGATAAAAGTAGAGTTATTGGAGAATGATCCTTGCTCCAAGTCCAGTCAGAATAAAACTCTTTCTGTAAGAAACACTTTAGCTCTAATTTTAACTACTGGATCCAAATAAGTGTGCTTTGGACACAACACAAACAGAGACTGTGTTTTACTTTTACAGTGGTCCCTGAATGCACCTGCAGTGACCATGCAGTGCATGAGCAGTTTCCTGCACTCTGATCTGCTTCCTCATCTTTGAGGATGTGGAGCTGATCTAAACCTCCTGAATTACTGAAGCTGAAGACACAGAGCTATCAACAGTAACAGCAGCAAAAAAATAAAATAAACAAAGGTTAATATGACACAGACGTCAGTCAAGGAGCTGGTTGTGATTTAATCTCTTACACACACTGAGGGGTTGGAATCATTAACTATAAGGATAAAGATACACAGGGGAGGAGAGAATTTGAATCTGCAGCGCACCTGTTATGGGTAAGAGACCAAGCTAACAGAGCTAACTCAGTGAGCCTGTCACATGTTTTGAAAGCACTTTGACAGATGACAGGCACAGTGAGGTAACTCTAATAGATTTTGAATATCCATCAGTCCATCACTGAGAGTTTTTACCCTCGGTGAACTATCGATACTCGTCATTGTGTTGGGCAAATGTGTGGTTTATCAACATTTATTGTCATAATTTAACAAAGTTAACAGCAGGAGATTGAGATTTTGTTGCCATTTGTCTTGTTTTTTTCAGTCTCCCTACTTCTCTTCTTATATATTTCCTTGTGTGCTCACTATTTTCTCCCATTCTTTCCCTCCTCCTGACCTTTGACCTTAAGCCTGTCCTGTCCTGTCAGCTGATGGACTGATGAGCTGGACCATCAGACTAAACATTCAGCTTGAAGTTAAAGGTCGAGACATGTGGTTAACGCTGATGGGCTTCTAAGGATGAAGATAACCCCAACTATGATGACACTGTTGAAAAATATTCCAGGCCAGGGCTTCAGTTAAATATCTGTTCTTCCTCAACTCAGCAGCACCTTGGACTTCATGGCTCCAGACCAAAAGCATCCGTCTTTAGTCTGAAGCCAGACGACACGTCCTATCTAAACTCTGACAGTCCTCCTCTCTTCTGCTCTTCCACACACACCGAAACAGGTCTTATTTTGAGAAAAAGTGTAAGCTGACAGAATCCTCTGCCTATATTTCAGGCCTGACTCCTTGTAAGTCACCCAGAGAGTTGAATTAAAAAAGGATTAAGAGCAGAGAAAGAATTAGAGGGATTAGAAAGGATTCCCGGGCCGCGCCACAAATCCATAGCTGATGTGGTAAAAATGATTGGATGTAGATGCCACATCTCATATTAAGAAGGCTTGTGAGGCGTGGAGGAGCTCTCTTCACACATCAGCAGACACACAAACAGGAGCTCAGGTACCGTATTGTCCATATTTTACATGTGTGGAGTGTAGGAGTCGAGGGTCCTCTCCCTCTCCTGTGNAGAACAGCTTGAATCCTCTTCTCACTAACGCTGAGCCAAATTGAGCCTGACAGAGCTGCAGGGAGCTGCTGTGGTTAACCTTACACTGTTTACCGGATTATAAATGATGCTTAGAGATCAGCTAGATCCAAGAGTTCTCCCCAAAAAAACCTCTGAAGTCCTACATGAGTAGTTCACTCTCAGTGAATTTAGTCACATACATTATGAAGTGCACCAAACTCCAGATTATCATCTCAAACATTTTGCAGCACATTCATAAAAACAGCCGGGTCTCCAAGACAAGGGATGTTTACGTGATGTGTTTGGTTGCCCTGGGGACAGGTAGACATGTGTTTGCGGGTGTAAGGGTGTGTGTGTGTAGCAGAATAGCCCGGGTGACAGCCAGTTGTCCAGAGGGCAGGGAGCAGGGTAAGAGATACGAGCTGGCACCAGAGTCCAGTGATGAAGCTGACAAACTGGGCAGAGCTTCAAGGCCAAGGACGCCCTTAGAGCAGACTTGCACACAGTCTCCCTGGGCCTCGCCCTGCAGCAGAATTTAAGATATTCAACGGTGTCATAGCAGCAAGTGAGAAAGCCTGGTGGTCATTGTTGGAGGGGAGTGGGGACAGTTGGACAGATGCATGTCCTAATTTAAGCATAATTACTATCACAGGATCTTTACAATAACTGACTTAAAATATTTCCTGTCTTACTTTCCCTTTAATATCATAAACCTTAGACTTTTATTAAATTATTCGTTATATATCTATCTTTTTTTTCAACAAAACATTTTCTGCCCCCCTTAAAGGCTGACTATGCAGCAACTTTAGTTTAGTTTCTCTGTTAATAAACAACATCCCAACTGGGCTCCACCTCCATAGCTGTCAGTGGCTAGTGCCTACTGCCTTTGATCGTAGCTAATAGCATGGCTAACAACTGTAGCTTCGTGAAAACACCACGGACGATAAAAAATAGCACTGCCAGCACCTGCAGCATCGCGTGAGAGAAACTGAAGAACCGTACACCTGACTCCCTGCAGGTAAATGAGATACGCTGCAATTAATGTTTCAATTTTTGTCTGTTACAGCTGCTATTGTTGCCTTATGGGATAGCTTCCCTCACTTGCTATCAACAGACAAAGTCACATGCGCACTGGGCGCACGATGATTGCCTGGTCACCACAACCGCTCTTCATCCAGAAACGTCCTGAGTCAACCAAAACATTAACGAACAGACACTGACACACATATATAGAGGCCCAGAGATGATGATTGAGCAGCATTATTTATGTAAAATAGACATTTCATTTTTTAGGAAAATCCTGCATGCTCCACCTTTTACAAGTGTTTGCTCAGAAGTTGGAGCAAGGGTAGACCAAGGCACCAGGGGAGAATGTGGGAATGAACTGAGACCCAAAAATCTAGCCCCTTAGAGCTCTGTAAAAGATATTTTATTTTTCATCCCACATGTTTCAGAGCAATAAACTGGGATGAAAAAGAACAAAACCTCCACCTTCTCTCTGTCAGCCATCTTTTCTGATCACTTCTGTGTGGCCTTTAACACAGCTCTGCTGTCAGTCTGCCTGTTGGGTGGGTGGAGCCAACTGACAGGCAAGTAAATCCCCTCCACTACCTTGCTTACAGCTATTAGTCTTTATCCTGTCCCTCTTGTTCCCTCTAGGTAGCTTCATATGATTCACAGCTCAAAAAGAAAAATAAAAACAAAAGTTTCTCCCTCTGGTGTTTTAGAAAATCCTTCTCTTGGCCTCTGTCCAACGCACTTTGTTTTAGCTGCTATCTCTTTAAAGCTCCCACTCCACAAACCTCCTTCCCTCTGATTGGCCATCTCTCTGGAAGCCTGACAGGGCAGAGCTACGGGCAGATCGTGACTGTTTTCCAAACCACCTGCTGCACCAGCACTGCCTACTAATTTGTTGGAAATGTAGAATGCAGTTTGTGAAAAGAGCAAAATTTGCATTTAAGCTAAAATTTCCAGATGTTGCCTGGTTAGATACAATTTCTCAGTATGCAACAGGCCAGTCTACTTCTTCTTGGTTTCCCACAATGCATGACAGCACTGCTGATCATCTTCTTTTTCTCTGTATTGTAGGTAACAACAACAATGTGAGACGCTCTGTGAGGGGGAATTGAAGTGGGGTTAAAAGAATGCCATTAAATCTTATCACTTCCTGTCAAAAAAGAGGTGTTTACTTCTACAAAGTTCATTAAAGTCCATATAAACCTTTGATTAATTTTTATTAAACCATACAAGGGTTACATGGAAGCAGTTTATCTATATGTTCCAGACTTAATTTTAATAAACGATACAACATTTAAAATCAAAAATTCAGATGCGTATGTTGTAATAAAATTCCATGCCTTCCCATATTTTTTATCTATTAAAACGGGACCCTGACCCTGAAAAATGCTCCATCTGCTGATCACTTCTGTCACATCAACAACTAAAATGTTAGAAAAGATGGACCCATGGCCTGCCTCTTCAACATGTCAAAATACTTTAGTGAGACCTCAGCATTTCAAGTTTTCAGCAGCTGGTGGGTCCCATAAGTTGCTGGAAATCACTATGCCATCAAATTAAAATGTGTAATTGGCCGTGTGCAAGTAACTGTACTTGACACTGGAGGAGAGAGGAATAACAATGTGGGAGAGACAAAAAGTGAGTTCAAAAACACCTAAACTTCAGACTTCAAATGATTTTTCAAAGTCAGGACAGAATTGACCAGGGGCAGCTTCATATGTGTGTGTGATTCATTTGGAGTCTGGATATGAAGGGCTGAACATTTCCTGCAGAGAGGAACTGCTACCTGGGGACTGGGGGTGGCTCACGGCAGCACCCTGGGCTTGTTGATGTCGGAGTCCCTAAAGTCTACAATGACACCAGAAAAAGTTAAGAGTTATTGGTTGTAGCTTTGGATAAAGAACCACTGGAAGAAACCCCATTTTTATTTTAGGCTAACTCTAACCTTTGTGCTCTGCTAACAAGTTAGAGCCCTTTGTATGTTCCTCAATACTCATGAATATAGATAAGGAAAAGGCAGCACGTCAAGTAATAAAGGTGCCATGACCAATGTGTGGTGTTTCGCTGAAAAAAATTGCTCTGGGATCCAAGAAGCACCTCCCTCCATATCAGTACTTAACCCTACAAAGCGAAGCGTATCATATTTAATACATGAGTTCAAAGATCTGTATCTCATCAAAATAAGAAAGAGTTTCTTTAAAAACCTGTTAAAATGTTTTTAAAAACATATTCTGCCACCTTGAAGATTGTCATATCACTACAGTCAGCTGAAGTTGTGTTTTTGCCCTTTTTAAAATGTCTGTTCTCATGAAATCATCCACTCACATATTTTCAGGAAAATTGCTGCTTGATTTTCAAGAAGTTGCTGCAAGAATGACATTGAAAAAGTTGCTCTTTTTTTCATGAAATAAATGCATATTTACTAATACCTTTAAAAAAAAAAAAAAAAAAAAAGATCAAAAAGTATGCAAAATTACCCAGTGTCAAATTTGATAGAATAAATATATCCTGAATGAAATGATAAAGCAATATTTTTTCGTGAATTTTGTTAAAAGGGTCAATAAACATCTCCTTTCCAAAAAAATAGAATTTTCTGATTATTTTTTAATAGGTTGGGCTTTACATGTTTAACTTTCAAAACATCCTCTCATCATCATAAAGAACAAAGACACTCAGAGGGTGTTGGACCAATGATGTAGTTTTCTGTTTGTTTCATTGAATACTTACTCATATGCGCCATCTTTGTGTATAATAAGTAGGCGGTGCTTATTACTGGAAGTTAAGCACATGGGTAAGCTCTGGTGGTGAGTAGGTGTGTGAAAGGGAAGGTACACAATATTTTTGACCACATTGATGGGACAGTTATGGTTATTTTTGTATTAGAACTTTCCTTTTTTGACTTTGCATGTTTGGAATTGAACTTATAATAAAAGGATAACTGTAACCAAAGATACTTCACCTTGGACATTGTTATTTACCACTGAGAGAACGCGCCACAATAAGTTCTACCCTTGTATATGTTGATTGCAAGAATTTTTACAAAGGGGAAAGTGGAGAAATATAATGACTATAATAATGATGATAATGAATAATGAATAATGATTATAAAGGGGGCATCTGAATGCTAATGATGTCTGATTCACTACTCTATGTTAATGATATCATTTTAAAGCATTAGAAGGTCAACAGAGGCAGTAAGTGAAAGTAGTCTTTATATTTCAAGCTCAATTTAAAAGTATTTATCACCTGTTGAATACTTGATCCTTATTGGTAGAAACCTTGGGTACAGTCACTTCACTATATGTGGTTCGGATTTCTGGCCTATAAACTTCCCTAGATCTTGTAGAAGGAGGAAGTAAAAACTAATGTTAGCTTAGACACAAAAAAACAAACCATTTTGTTGGTTATCATGTTAACAGACCTTCATGTGGTTTCAGGCTAAAGAGAATCAAATCAGCAGGCAGCCGTCTTTTTTTACCGTTTGTGTGCTGTTTTCTCAGTGTCATTACATTAACACACTTCAGTCCATTAAACTGTTTATCACTCCAGAGCAGTATCAAGTCAATTACCACGAAAAGTACCAGTTCTGTGGAAGCCAGATGGTGAAATTGTGTATAATTGTTTACTTTCTGACGTGAGAAGCACTTCTTTTCTCAAGTCCAGGGAGCGAGACACTGAATCACTGAGAGCTCCAGGAAAGCTGCTCTGAACCATCACAGCACCTTTGACCTGACCTGTAATTCACTGTGAGTCAAACTACTGGTGTGAGGAGATGAGGACAAATGTAATACTTGCAGACTAACAATGACTTTCACTTGACAAAACAGCCGTATTATCATCAGAGACAGATACAAAGGTCAATATAAACACATTTTTAAAGACTGACCCAGATACTGAAGATGAGATTTTATGCTTTCCCATATTTTAAACATAGATATCAAGTAAACTAAATATGCAGATTTTCAGATCTCACATATTCATCCGTTTTTGAAATCCCTTGATCTGTTTGTAAACTCATCATAACTGTCTGATTCAAAAATAGATTGCAATCATCACCAAATCTGCTGCAGTGATGAAGTCATCATTTAAGGATCTCCTAACTGGCTCATTACACATTTAAAGTGTGGGTCTCAAACACCAATGTCTGCCCATAGCTCCTCTCCCAACAGGCTTCCAGAACTGGCCAATCAGAAGGAAGAATCAGCTTCTTTGAACCTGTGATTGTGGTTTCTGGTGTTTCTGGAAGAACTGCAGTTTTGAAAACTTCTGAATGAGCTCAAAAGCTTTAAACTAGAAGTTCCTGCTTGAGAAAAACATGTAATCTACCCACAGATGAACAAAGCTCAGTCTTACTTGTAACAACACATATTCACTCTGCATATTCACTTTTTGCAACATGTTTCTTCATAGCATTCTAAAGGTCTCTCTTTTGTTTCTAATCACCCTGTATTTATCCCTAATCTACTGTGACCCCCCCCCCCCCCCCCCCCCCCCCCCCCCCCCCCCCCCCCCCCCCCCCCCCCCCCCCCCCCCCCCCCCCACACACACACACGTGCATTAACCTAAGTTAACCTATCACAACATTGAAAAAAATATATCACAATTTCAAATGCCAAAGGTTGTCTTTTTTATGAGCTAACTGAACTTAACAAACTATTGCCCACCATACTATAATTCTAGTTTTCAGTGCTTTTTAGCCCCGTGTTCTCTGCTGGAATGTGCTCAATGTTGCTGCAGATGGGATGGCCAGGCCTAAGGATACATATCCTGCACAGTACTTATGAATATGTTTTTAATTGGTATTGTAGCATCTGGAAAAGAGACCGAGGCCTTATCCAGATTTGATGACAACGGTTTCATGAACCACTCTACACCAGCTAACCGCTCAATACCAGTTACTGTTGGCCATGACCACGCCAAAAAATGATACTTGGTTCGCTATTTAACCCTGAGACGAGCATATCCCACACAGCTGCTCTCTGCGGGTGATGCATTCACTGAACCTTGTCGTTCTGAAACACAAAATAACTAATCTTGACAGTAATACATTCCCATTCTATGATAAGACCTGCTGATGACAATATCAGATTGACAAATGGGGAGTGTTGGCAGGTATGTGATTGTGGCTGGGCAACAGCAGTCATTGGTTCTGGTTACAACTGAGTGATTTGAGCTCCAATTTTTTGCTTGATTAATTTATTTATTCATTTATTTTTGGAAGTATTTATTTATTCATTTTATTTTATTTTGTTGTTTGTTTGTTTTTTATTTGTTTTTGCCGGAGACTTCATTGTGAGAAATCTAGGGTGTCACCATGCAGGTAGGTAGGTTGGTAGCAATTAGTGAATAATTTAGATTTAAATTTAGATAATTTCGATTAAAAAAAAAAAAATGAGTGAAAAATCATACAGGTATATCATTCATCTGTAAAGTGCATGTGAAGTCAACTATGCATTTCTACCAACTTGGGACGGAAAAACTTGGTAAAACAATAAAGAGCTAACAACTCATTATCAACCGTGTATTGGGGAAATTGAATACATTTATTTAATCAAGATTTCCAGGATAATTGTTATTTCAGGAAACCATGGAGTTAACGTCATTTTACTCAAAAAGTATTTAAGAGGTGGCTATTTATTACATGGATGTTGGGATAATTCTCCATACATTTTGTTGTGAATTGTGATTTAATTCAAAATGAATTATTCACTAACTGTCACCTACTTACCTTGAAATTTGGAGGATATTTCAAAGAAATTGGAAAAAAAATGTTACTTACTAATTACAACTTGCTTACAAATACATTTGGATATTGTGTTAAAAAAGTTATATGCTAATTCTCACAAAATTGTCAAAAGATTAAGGAATAATTTCAAAGACATAAAAAGGTAGTCTAATTATTAGTTATCTATGATCAAAATTGCAGACCTGTAAAGTGTTATCATTGATTCATGTTCAAGACTTTTATATTTTAGTAATTATCAATAAAGTGTAGTCATGGGGGCTGTTTTTAGTCGAACTCAGAAAGAGTGGCAGATTAAAAAAACCTTTTAATAGCTTATTTTGCATGAAAGGGAATAACAGTGAGGGGAGAAAAAAGCAGATTAGAAAATGTCATTTGCTGCTTTTGCTTTTGCTAAGTGATGCCAGAGGGAGACAGTTCACAACCCCACTTAAAAAACACAATCTATTCTTTTAGAGCAGATTTTTTTTTTTAAATGACTGTATATAAAACACAAACAATCAGCAGTCATTAAAGGTAAAAGTCAGACTCATTTACTGCCTGTGGTGCCACAGAAAAATCGCAGACTTTAAACAGCATCAGCTGCAGAGAGTAAATAAAAAGTGTAAAAACGTCCAGCAGCTGCAGATGTCTCTCAGCACATCTACAGTTAATGGATTTAAGACGCAGAGATGCTGAATGAGCCTTCGACATTCCTCTCACTAATTAGCTGACTGGTCTGAACTGGACCTAATGATCATTAAAGCAGCAGAAACCTCTAATAGCTTTCTTTTTAATAAATCACACGAGGCAATCGCTCTTCTATTACTTACGATCACACTCCCTACAATCACACACTATTAAAATACTGCTCTGTAAAGATTAAACATGATGACAGAAGCATTGTTCCTTATCTGGACGTAAAACTGGACCTCGTATGTCAAACAGTTCCTGGTGTGAAGTCATCGTTATTTTACACATGTGCCTCGTAACGGCTCAATCCTGACTTTTGTTGGCAGTCGAGTGGTGTTTCCTTGCTTTGTTTCACACGTGAACTACCCAGCTCTCTCCTCCACAGCCATCGTACTGCTGAGCCCAGCTCTTCCTCGCCACATTATTAGCTCTGACCTTTGCGTGTCGGTTCCAGAGCTGATACCGAGCCAGGGAAACCGATGCCAGAACCTGAGCCAGAAATAAAGGGCTAACACATGTTGCGTTTTATGAAGAGTCCTGCCGTGAAGCGCGCTCTTATATTTATGAATACAGTTCTGATGGGACTGTGAAACCATGCGCAACAGTCCGTTCCTGTCCACACCCTGCGGCTCCTCCACAGCTTGATTCTGAACTCTTGAGTGTTTGTATGTCATCACATCCCCTCACAGACGACTTATTCCCACTCCCCTCTTCACCTCCATGACACTTCTGAACACATGCTCTCACCCACGCCCTCTGACTTTGACCCCCCACCCTGCCATCCCCATACTCTGACTGTGGTCTGTCTCCCTTTCACTCCCTCCTCTGTTACTCCCATCATGATTCCTGAAGCGATAATGTAACCCCACCCTGTGCGGCTGCTCGTTCATGATCAGGTCACCTCTACTCCCCGTCCTCCTTGATGGCGGCCGTTTTAAACTCCCCGCTTCATCCTCTTCTCTTCTGCAGTTTGTCATATTTCAGTGTTTCTGTAAAAAGTCTTGTACTTCATTCATGTATCGTGTCAAAGCGCCTCTGTCATGAAACAGACTGGATAAAAATCCACTTTGATTCAGAGTTATCAAGCATATCAAAGCCGCTTTTACTCGCCTTCCATGGATTTTTAAAAAAGTGACTTTCTAGTCGAACGAGGCAAAATGATGCAATGATGACGAAACTCTGGTATTTTTGTTTACTATTGCAGAAAGCCACAGCCAACGGGAAGTTCAAACTGCTTCCTGAACAGCAGGGAGCAGCATGTTTGGGAGAAAAACACTCACCAACATGAGAGTTTGTATATATTTATATATAAGTGTGTGTGTGTGTGTGTGTGTGTGTGTGTGTGTGACTGTACAGCTTTTGGTCTTGCTTTCTGTAGAATTACAGTAAAAACCACAGATTCTATGTAACACTTTGGTTTCAGGGTGCGTTGAACTAGGACACAAAAACAGACACTAGGTAACAGTTCAGTGTGACTGTTAAAGGTGAAAAGTTGAGTTATAGAGGTGAGAGTGGGACATGGTGAGGCAGCAGGATTGATTAAAGATCATAAAACTCTGCATAACCAAGAATTTAAAACCTTGTACAAATGTAGCAGGGTATTTGCAAAAATGAATATCCCCACTCATTTCTTTTTGAAAATGATTTAGTCCACACTTGACCATTTCCAAAAATCGACCAGGTTAATCTGTTGACAAGTGCAGCTCTAAGCATGCCTGACCCATGAATGGCTGTTTTTCTGATGTGAAACCCTTTGCCAGCCAATCAGAATGAATCCCTGTCATTCTGCCTCTTCTGCCAGTGATTTAAAGATGGCGCCAGGATCTTCTGTTTGGACCAATGGAGAGGAAAGCAGGGGACAGAGCAAAGAGCCAGCACGGGGTGATGGCACTGCAAACTGTGCCAAAGGAGAACAGTCTGGGAATAAAAGGACGGTGACGTGTAATTGTGTCTGCAGCCAGAGAGGAGAGAGCAGGGGGAAAAAAGGCCTGTGTATGGGTTCATTTTTATGATACGGAGTCTTCAGAATAAGACAAAGACTCTTAAATTTTATTGAACATGTGTGCTATGTTATCTTATTTATGTTATGTTTTTTTTATGAATTTTCTTCATTTCAAACAGTTTCACTCTCTTATTATATGCAAAAATTGTAAATAACTCCCAGATGTTGAAAGTTCTATACACCCCAGAAAAATGGGCCAAATCATTTACTCACAACTTTATTTTTATGTTTTAAAGTCAAATGAAGCGAAATAATCCAGTTAAGCAAGTTGATCCTCAAGTGCTAAAGAGTTAAATTAAGCCTGAAGATATTTTTATCTGTCTTGATTAGTCAGGTGAGCTTAAAATTCTGTACAAAAAAAAGTTTAAAAAGTTTAATAAGTTCAAAATAAAATCTGAATTAAATGTGTCTCAAGATTCAGAACTGAAAGTTTTGACTTAAGCATAATACATCAGCTGAAAACAGATTTTAACCAACTGGGTGACTTAGACATTGAAAGAAAACTCCTGATAAATATACACAGCTCTATTTTTATTCCCTATGATATTACAAAAAACAATACACATTTATAGCATCTTCACATTTTCCTTGATTTTTTTCCCTGGTATTTTGATCAAAAACTGAAAATGTTCTTCTTGTTTCATCACTTGGGAATATGTAATCAGGCTCATCTTTGCCTTGATTTTGAATTACAATTTCAAGATTTTTAGTCAAGGACAATGATCTTGCTACACAAGTAATTCTCTAATCAAATTTGACTTGTATTTGGGTACCACTTTTTATGCAGTGTGACACAAGCACAAAGAAAAACAGAAAAAAAAGATAAAATGCAACCGAGAGGGAAAAACAGCTACAGTGTGAGGGATAAGAAAGGGGCACAGCATGGACATCAGACTTCAGAGGGTTTATGAATTTCACAATTAACATGACTAAAAAACTCTGCTACACTTTATCAACACTTTTATGCTGTTTCCAGTCTTCCTTGTGTTTATTTTGTAATTTGTTATCTCATTTACAGGAAATAAACATTTGGTAAGGTCATGCTTTAGAGCAACAATTCACTGTGAAAACAAACTCAAAGTCTGGAAAGAAGCAAAAACACCTCTGACGCTAAACAAAGCCTAGCACAGTCACTGCTAAATGACTGATTCAAAGTATGCAATGAGCCTTGGTGACGAAATCCTGCCTTTTTTTACAGTAAACCACTCCAGATGATCCAGTAAACCTGGGCGGATCCAGACTTTCCAGATCCAGAGCCATGAGCTGAGAGTGTGACTTATCCAGGAACAACTTTAATTGTTTAAACACACAAATACAAATGAACAGCATCATCTTTTACATCTCTACTCATCGTATCTACTTCTACCAACATTGAAGTAAAAACAAGGCACTTGTTTCATCGATGAAGTGTAAAGAAAAAAACTTGCAGTGTTTTTATTTGTATCGAGGCATGAAAAAAGTTTTCCATTTTTTTTCCAGATATTTGTAACTGAGTATTTAACAAAACGGTGTGAGCTTCATGTAAATACGACTTTTTTTCCTTTGTTTGATTTCTTTTTTTTTTTTTTTTCTTTTTTCTTTGGTAATTTCATGAATAATCTTTTTTTTGATACTTTGCAAAAACTTTTCAACTCTCTTTCATCCATTTTAACACTGATTAATTTGCAGTTTACAAGCTTTTTCACCCTTTAAATGTTAGTCTATTGCTTTTTTAAAATATATATTTATGCTTGGAAAAAAAATTGAAAACATTTTTCCAGGCCCTAAGAAGAATCCAAATATCCTGACACAGGCTAATATGAGTTTCCACCACATGAACCATTGAATTTAGGAGTAAATAACTTGTAAATAGGTGTCCACTGTAGTGACCACTATGAACCACAGGGTTAACATCTGGAACAACAAAAATCTTTGCACATCTACGTCTCAGGCAGGTTCATTGGATAAGGACAATTAGTCCAAGTTGATCTACACTCCTCACACACTGGCACCTAAAGGACTTAATGATGAGTTACTTCTTAACTGTTTTCTATGATCCCCTGAGCGCACTCTTCATCCTTGACTATTGCTATTTTTTTTTGTTTTACGCATGCTTTTTGAAGAGTCTCCTGCCGAGCTTACAAAGAGATTCTTTTTTTTGATAATGGTATTTGTGGTCACACCATTATGTCTATTTATCTGTGATTTCCGTGGCCACTTCTTTTTGTATCTTCTTGCAAAAAATGCTGTAATTCAGGTTGATTTTTTGCTTCAAATGTCGCAATATTTCACTTTGGAAGTTTGGCCAGTGTGTGGGAATTCTTCTTTTATCAGTCTTTTAACCTTGTGGTGCATAGTGGTCACTACAATGGTCACCTATTTAAAAGTTATTTACTCCTAAATTCAATGGTTCATGTGGTGGAAATTCACATTAGCCTGTGTCAGGATATTTTTATTCTTCTTAGGGCCTGAAAATTTTTTTTCAATTTTTTTTTTTACAAAGATATATATTTTTAAAAAATGTAATACATAAACATCTGAGGGTGATAAAGCTTATGAGCTATAAATTATTCAGTGTTGAAATGGATTAAAGAGAGTTCAAATGCTTCATAAAGCATTTAAAAAAAAGATTATTCATGAAATTACCAAAAGAAAATAAAAAAAGAAGAAGTCAAACAAAAATATCATTTTTATTTACATTAAGTTCACACTTTTTATGATGAATGCTCAGTTACAAATATTTCAAAAATAATAAAGGAAAACTTCTTTCATGCCTTAGGACAAATAAAAACAGTCAAAGGAAAAATCCTGACACTGACTTTCATAATTCATGGATCAGAGGGTTAATAGCTAAAATTATCTCATAAACTCTGTGAATTATTCTCAAAAAATGCAACATGACCACTCATTTAGACTTCAGCTTTTTGCATAAACCTCTTACAGGGGGACAGAGAAAACAGAGGGAAGTAGGTCATCTCTGGTCACTGTAAAACCTCCCTGTCAATGTTTGAAAGCTACAAACCCTCAGCTTCATGGATGTGCTCAGACCTTAAAAGATGAGATGAACAGAGATGGAGACTGCAGGTCTAGACCAAAGCTCTAAACCAACAGAGCCCCTATATTCAGTAATCCTTTTCACAGTGATCCCTATCTAAGCTCTCTGATGCCTGATAGAGTCATTTCCATTCCTGCACTCTGATGAGTTATTCACTCTTTCTGTTTAATGTGGCAAAAAATTCATCTCTGACAACTTCCAGAGGCCGTGTAGGTTATCAAATATTCAGGCTGTCCTGTGAGCTCTGAGAGGTGGAGTCATATATTTTTTAACCTCTGACTAATTACAGTGTGCAGCAGCTGTCAGTACGTTAACACCTGAAGGAAAGAAACTCTCTTTGAATCCTGTCGTCAGGTTAGATTCAGCTGCCATGAGCTTAATCGTCTGGGTGATACCTCTTTGCATAACACAATAAACCTGCCTCCTGTCTGTCTGTTTGCTTTAATCATATTCTAACATTTTAATAACACAAGTCTATAAATCTTTCAGACGCTCAGTGGCTGCAGTTGAATAGATCTGTGCGGTTGTGCTGAGCAGAGCTGTATGATGTAGAAGTTATTGTCATTAGCTGCGCTGCACTTCCTCCCTCCACTTCCTACTTCCTGTCTGGCCGCTGGCATTACAGAGCAGGGCTACTCCACTGCTGAATGCTGACTATGAAAACTCTGGCTGTGTGTTTATTTGGCTCTGATCTCCATAAAAAGTCCCATTGATTTGTCTTCCTTGATTATTTTCTGGTTGAACAATTGACATCTTGACCCACTTTGTGCAGAGCTGCAAACATGTCATCATGTGTTTGGAGTACTCAAAGGCCCTGTGAGGACTTTTTAAGTGGTGCTGAAATACACTGCCTGGCTGTAAAATTAAAAAAAAAAAAAAATCTAAAAAGAAGGTCACACACTCTACTATTTTGTTGCACCGCCTTTAGCTTTAACTACAGCACACATTCACTGTAGCCTTGTTTCGACAAGCTTCTGCAATGTCACTAAACCTTCTCCAGCACATTCTAAATGGGGTTAAGGTCTGGACTCTGTGGAGGCCAATCTATGTGTGAAAAAGATGTCTCATGCTCCCTGAACCACTCTTTCACTGTTTGAGCCCCATGAATCTCAATATGCCAGTGCCATGAAGGAAGAAAAAAATCCATTGATGGAATAACCCGGTCATTCAGTATATTCAGGTCGTCAGCTGACCTCATTCTTTGGGAACATAATGTTACTGAACCTGAGCAACTGCAGCAACCTCAGATCATAGCACTGACCCCACAGGCTTGTACAGTAGGCACTAAGCATGATGGGTGCATCACTTCACCTGCCTCCCTTCTTACCCTGTTACACCCAAGATGATGGTTCCCCACCATCCTTCAAGTTTTAATAATGCGTGGAACAGTTCTTAAACTGATTTTAATACTTTCTATCAGTCTCCTTAACCCTTGGATGCGCAACCTACTTATACCTACACTCTTCCACACGTGGGGTCAAAAATGACCCCAATTGAAACCAATGGGGTTTTCAATAAACTGAGATGTAATTCTTCAAAATCTTTAAAACAAAGAATTGCATTTTTTTCAAATTCAAGGTATTCCTCATAAAACATGTTTGTGACAAGAGGCCATTTGCATTTTTATTTATTTTTTCATTAATTTTAAGAAATTGCAGTTTTTGTATCACTACCTCACTCTTCCACAAGTGGGGTCAAAAATGACCCCAATTGAAATCAGTGTGTTTTTTGCAATAATATAAAGACATATCTCTCACTTTGGTTAAAGGTGATATATTTTGTCCAAACAAAAGAGTTATTTCATTTTTGACATACACATTTTTAATTTCTCATTCACTTTTTTGCACCTAACAATCAAGCAACCAGATCAAGGATAAGTTGAGCCAGGATAACCAAGATATCCCGGCTTTATCCCTTATCCTAGTTTTGTGCAACAGGCCCCTGAACACAAATACTACACTGCCCTGTTGACAAAATCACATCTGTACAATATTATTTGTATTCATCCATTTTATTAAGTTATGTCTTCTGATTCATCAGTAAATCGAATAAACAGAGATAAATAACCTCTAGGAGGATTTTCTGTATGCCACACACACATGCAGTGTGTAGGTTTGCAGAAACATGAACACATCCCTGTGTCTCTGCAGACCAAACAGTCGGACTCCTGATTCCCATCAGCGGCTGCTGCAGTGATCTAGTGGCTGGGCTTTGTGGAGGAGCTGTTTTTAGATGGAGGGAATGTTTCTGGATTTATGTGTCTAATGCTGAAACAGCTGCTGCCATGAATAGCTGAGTGAGTCTCCGAGCTGATATGAAACACGCAAACAACGACAAGTGAAGGGAAACGCTGCAGGTGAAAACTGTGGCAATAGAAAGTCATCATGTATCATAGTTTAGACATTTTTAGGAACGTGTGTGTGTCTGTACTGAGGCTTAATGACCAGCTCATACACACACATGCTCAAATATATGGAGAAACACACATACACATACATACACAGAGAGTAGTTTCCTCATTCAGCCAGCTGGCACAGCGCCCATCTGAGTCCCGTCTGCCATTTATGTTCCCAGCGCGTCTACAGGCCTTTATGAGTTTGTGTGTGTCTGTGTGTGTGTGTCTTCCTGTGGGAGAGTCCTTTGGCAAACACAGTCTAATTTCCACACTCAGTTCCTCCACAGCCTCATCCGCACACCTTCCCATTCACACACTTGTGTATTACACACACACACAAACACACACATTCATTGACAGGTTATCTGTGAACAGTACCTGCTGTTACTGGAAGTGAGCTGTGGGTGTGGTGGGTGTGTATCGTATACACTCACATTCTTTTCTGTTTGATTGACAAAAAAGAGACAACAACAAGAGTCTTTTGAAGGATTTATTCACCATCAAACACACAGGCACAAATCAATATGACAAACAGTGATTATGATCTGAAGTGTCGTCTCATAATGAAGTAATTCAATAAAGATCACTCTGACATTCAAAGCATCACTCTGTTTCTTTGAGTTTCATTTCTCCTCATCATTATATTTTGTTTTAGACCTTGACAACACAAACTGAGAGAGGAGGGAGAGATGAGGAGACACAGGCATCCTTCACTTCATTTAGTCTCACTGTTACTCAGCAGAATGAAGGACTACACATTGTGTACCCAGGAGATCTTCTGTCTGTACATCGTATCCCATTCCTCTCAAACTGCCTGTAAAAGAAGAAAACTTTTCATTCATGCGTCAGTGCTCACAGTTGTTTATGCTCAGGTTGTTTAAGACAGGGGTGTCAAGATCATTGGAGCTCAGGGGGCCATACAGTCAAACTTGTTCTCAAGTCAAACTGGGGCATAATAACTTCTAAATCAAGAAAAATCAAAATGTTTCCCTTCTTTAGTGTAAAATATTCTACTCAAAACACAATCATTTTAACCCTCTGAGGCATAAATTAAGAAAGTCAGTGTCAGGATTTTTCCCTTGAGTGTTTTTATTTGTCTTAAGGCATGAAAATAAGTTTTCCTTTTTTTTCCTCAAAAATTTGTAACTGAGCATTCATCATAAAAAGTGTGAAATTAATGTAAATAAAAATTATATTTTTGTTTGACTTCTTTTTTTTGTCTTTTTTGGTAATATCATGAACAATCTTTTTTAATGCTTTGCAAAACATTTGAACTCTCTTTTATCCATTTTAACACTGAATCATTTATAGTTTATAAGCTTTTTCACCCTCAAATGTTTGTCTATAACATTTTATTTTAATTTATATATGTTTGGGAAAAAAATTGAAAATTTTTTTCAGGCCCTAAGAAGATGAAAAATATCCTGACACAGGCTCGTATGAATTTCCATTGAATTTAGGAGTAAATCACTTTTAAATAGGTGTCCACTGTAGTGACCACTGAGCACCACAGGGTTAAGGAAAGTTTTACCTTCAATCAGTGCTGGATGGTATAACATAAAAAACTGCATCACTGGATTTTTTTAAGATTGTGTTAGTATCAGGGTATAACACACTTTTTATTAAGACTGTTGTTGATTCCATGAATGGGTTTAACCAGTGATTTGATATTCATATAACACTGATTTGCACAGGATTAGTGTTAATCTAATAATTACAGAATGACCCCCTGATGTCAGTTTTAAGATGTGGCACATTCTCATGGGATAAGTGAAGCCTATAAATCACTTGATATTTTCTCATGTTTCTGGTTAAAAACACTTCAAAGACCCACTGTGCTTGAGCAGCATCTTACTCTGCAGCGTGAAGTCAGTCGTACGTTCTGATAAAAGATGTCCATGTCCAGTGTCACTCAAAGACTGTGCACTGAAAACTTCTGTATATAAAAAATACCCCCAATATCCAACCATCAACTGACGTGCCTGCATAAGTTAGTTTGTGAGCAACAATATATCATTACATAATAGCCTGAATTTTTGGCTATAGTGTGTTTTATTTGTTGTTATCATGACTGTTTTAGCCTAATATCTCATGAGTGAGATTAAACCAATGATGTGCATTTTTTATATTTGCCCTGGGGACCAGAGCACTTTGAGAGCAACAGGAGCTTTATAGCCTGTATATGAACGTGGAAGGGGAGTAATGAGACACAACAGTTTACAGCTGTTTTGAAAATCCATCATGCAGTATACTGACGGTAAACCCTGGACACCAGTGTACTCACAGCACTACCTTTAATACACTCATGATCAAAGTCTTAAAACAAGTTGAAAATTGCATCAATTTCTAAGTAGAGTTTCAAAATGTTAACAGAGGAAACTGAAGCGAGACAAAAAAATGAGTTTGCAATTCACTGAAAACAACAATAAAGTGATATAGTGTGTTCATCAGCTAATGGAAAGTTGAAGGCCACAGTCTTTTAAAGACAAAAATGTGGATTAAATCTCATTTTCTGTCAGGTATTTGCACTGTCATGACCTCCTGATGGTGAAGGCTAAAAATATGTCTCTCTTTAAATGTGGTTGAATTGTTGAGCTGCATAAACAAGGACTCTAACAACGCAGCACCATCACTGCTGAGGTTGGACGCTGTAAGACAGGCATTTTGATTTTTTTCTAAGATCCTGAGGGTTATGGAACAATAACAAGAGGTAGACCCAAAAAAAAAATCACCACCGCTGAGACAGAGGATCTGATTGGCTGTCAGTCAAGACACATAATAATCCTCAACCCAAATTAAGGGAGTTATTGGAGCCAACCGCAGCCCAGTCTGAGAGAGAAGAGCTTTAAGAACCAAAACCATCTTTGAAGGCCTTGTCTCTTTCAATGCCACTAAATGCCTGATCTGGACTTTAACAGAGAGCAGCAAACATGGAACATTGAAGGGGTCACAGGTTTGATTCAATCCCTGGATAACCACTTGAGAGCTAGCCCCATGGGGCACAAGACCCAACAGGTAGACCACACTGAAGGCCCAACTTCTATAAAAGAGAGGAATGGCTCCTTTAATACTCAGTGTTCTTCAGCGAGACACTGAAGCCTAAGTTACTTCGGCTGTTGTTCATGTGAAGTGTATAGCCAAAATGAGAAAGCCAATACTGATGGTCCCTTACTGTAGCAGCCTCTGTTCTATTCAGTTTAGTAACGTCAAAATTCAAAACACAATTTTAATGAACATCAAAAACCTATATCTTTTGTAGGTTTCATTTAAAAAACTTTCCAAAGCCGTGTACTGTTGTTACCCTGAATGTCTACTGCTTTTTATCTTTCCCACGGGTGGGCAATGTAACGGTTATTCCCACACATGCAGACACACACACACACACACAGGGACATGTCATTCTACTCTGTTGAAACAGTCACTTCCACACCTCAGAGGGAGTTGTTTGAACAAGACATTGTCACCTGCTCACATGATAACACAGCTGCAGCCTGTCACCTGTCCCTTTCACTGCAGAGTAAAACAAGCTCTATTTTATTAGGTTAACTCAAACTGAACCTCACCATCTGTCAGGAATGAGATGGAGATAAACTTCTACAGGGTAATCACATTAAAAAAATACTTTCTTCATTAACAAACCAAGCGAAGGAGTCATTTTGAAAGCTGTGACTGACACTACATCAGTTCTTCCCAGGAAAACAAAGGAAATCTGACTGAATGTTGAATTGCTGATACCTTTACAAGCACAGTTTATCAGGTTTTGCTGACTTAACTGATGGTGTTTTATGATGAACTCAAGAATTGGTTAACGCTGCAGACAAACCAAGAGATGATGTCATTTTGGCTGAAACCTAGTCCTCTTACATGTAGCGGAGTCTATGGGAGAACAACAAGGTCACAGTTATCTGAAGATGTGTGTCATGGGAAATAAAACATCCTTCACTGCTCAGAAAGTGATGCTGATCTTTTTCATTCTGTCTCATTTTACTTTAGGCAAGGTTTTTGTGTCAGTCGCTACTACAAAACAAGTAGATAAGTGAATAAATCAAGATCAGCTGACTCCTTAGAGTTCACCAAACACTGAACCAGGTGTTTTTTTTTCAATGGTTAGATGTTGGGTCATAGCAAACCACAGGCTTCTTCAGACTTTATTATCTTCTTTGTGACACATTTAAGAAAAAAAAAATTGATGACAGCCTGTCCCTGAAATTTCCCAAACTCACTTATTCACACTTGTCTGACTGGAAGGGAAGGTGGTTTTTGGCTAAAGGGGTGGGTGGGTCTCAAAAAGCAAGACAATGCAAAAATGTCACTGTGGGAAACAATAGGCAGCTTCATTTCCTGCAGTCATGAAGATTTCATCAGTCCTACATGTGTCACTTGATAAGATCATCATCACCTCGCTCTCTCGTTTACTTTGGGAACTTTTAGGAGGTGAGTTCATGTGAGAAAATAGCTCTTATCTGTTCCTCCCTACAAAGCAGGTAGCAGCTTAGACAAAAACCTTCCCTAAAGCAGATTGTGGCTCATTACAAAAGGTCAGACGCATCAACTTCTGAGCCCCAGAGGATAATGTTTTATTTTGTATGACATACATCTTCAGATACCTGTGACCTTTATACAGCCCTCATAAACAGCATGTAAGAATAGCATTTAGTCAAAGCAACATCATCCCCGAGTTTAACCGTGGCTTTTTTTCTACTCTTCAGTTCAGAAGTTTGGATCTCACTGATCTCACAAAATTGGATGAAATGGTGAGAAAAGTTCCAACCTGGAACCAACGTTGCCTCCATTTACAAGGTGCATCTATTTCCCGGAATGCCCAAAAAAAAAAAAAAAGGTTAAAGGTAGGGTCTACAGGATTTTCCTTAAAATATAAAATGTCAACTTTTACAGGAATAATCCTGCCCAATCATCACCTCTGGGCCTCTGCACATGTGTGTCAGTGTATGCGTCTGCCTCACCCCCCTCCTCTGCCTGTATGTTGATGTTTTGGGTGAATCAGGACATTTCTGGGTGGAGACTAGGCATGGTGACCAGCCAATCAGAGCACACCTGCGACGCAAGTGACTTTGGCTGTTGATGTTACCGATTGAAAGAAGCTGTCCCTAGTGGGTAGCAGTCTTAACACAGAGAAAGAATGATACAATAATTGTATGATACCTCATTTACCTGCAGGATATCAGGTTTACGGCCCTTGAGTCTCTCCCGTGTTGAAATACGATGCTGCAGGTGCTCGCTGGGCTGGTGAGTGTGCACGTGTACACGTAAGGTCGGACACGGTGGGTATGTACTGCCACTGGCACTGAACCTCGGAGGAGAAGCCCAGTTTGGATGTTGCATTTACAAACCGAAAGAAAAAATTCCTGCGGACCCTACCTTTAAAATAAAAAATGAACATGGTAAAAAACAAAACAAAAAAAACTTTATGTTACAAAAAACAGTGCGAAAAAAGTTCAGCATCAGATCTCAGTTCTAAAATCTTTGAAACCCATTAAAATATAAATATATTCAGGGGGCTGGGGGGTCAATCACAGACACTGAGGGGTGTGCATACAAGTGGAGGGTAGAACAAATGACAAGTATTTGACTCCCATTTTATGGATAACTGCCCTGAAACTAATGACAAAGTAATGGCTCCAGAAACTAAGCTCAAGTGTTGAAAAATGAAGGAAATTAAATCAAAACAGCGGGAGTGATTGAACAATTGATTTGTAAAATCAGATCTTCTGAAATCAGCCACTGAAGGTGAACCAAATGGACAAGCTATGAGAAAAATGAGGGTGTAGATCCACAACTTGGAGCTGTGTATTTGCATCACTTCATTCCTCCTATCCTCTGATTTCTTAGTCTTGTCTGAGTCCATCATTTTCAGAGCAGGTATACACTCACATCGTTCTCATCATACACACAGCTCTGAGCTTAAAAAGGGCTTCAAATGAAATGCTGCACTGCAGTGGGATTATCCCCTGAGCCGATGAGATATCGTGGGTTGCTCCACACCAGCTCACCAACGGCCACCTCCTCTCTCTTTTCCTTCAGTGGCGAACAATGAAGCTGACGTAGAAGTGCTAAAACTCCTTTTCCTATTACAGAATCTCATTAACTTCACAGAGCTCTGTGTGCTACGACAAACACAGGTGGACTCAGTTCTGTGTGTGAGGGAGCCAACAGGAAATGATGGAACCAATGAAATGACCGTGACAAGGATAAGCTTTAAAACTGCTTCAGAAACAGAAGGATAACGTTATTGAGACTACATGCATTTATCATGCAGTTCATGGTTGTACAAAATAGTCAAAGGCAGTGGTTCCCAACCTTTCCCAAGTCAGGGCCCACTTTTCAGTCTCAAAAGTTTTCACAGCCCAGCTCTGACCTCATAAATAGAAAGACCATATCGTGATATAGTGCCCTGTAAAGGCCTGATTTAACACAATGACACAAAACGTTATTTTAAAAAAAGAAAATGCAAGAAAACCCAAACTGTGTAACTGGTTAATAATGTAAGATGCTGAGTCCAAAACAATGACTGGATGCTAATAATTAAATTTTAAGTTTTGTTACATGTTTTAGAAAAAATATATTATTATTATTTTTTTTTTTTTTTAATGATTACATTT
>RPOG01003341.1:0-66213 GCA_008086565.1 Thalassoma bifasciatum
TTTATTGCATTGTGTGTGATATTACACACACAAGAAGAACAGGTTAAGTGACCAAATCAGAATAAAAATAAAACTCCACTATAACTTATTTCCCCCAAACTAACAAATACTGGTGGGCCTACTAAAAAGAACAAAAGAAAGGGAGTCACCACTGTCCAACCCATGTGAGGGCCGGCGGAACAGGATTCTCCCTTCTACCCAGAACTTTTCTAACTCCCTAAAAATTGGAAATAAAACCGAAAACTGAACCACTGGACCCACCAGAAATAAATGGAGAAAAGAAAACTATATATAGTCACACAAAACCAGCTTCTTCTGCTCTTCCAGCCGCCTCAGCTGCTGCTGAGTTGAGTGTGTGGAGTAGAGAGAGAGAGAGACAGAGCTGCAGTCTCCTTCCCCACTACACGTATGCGTCCGTCAGTACACGTAGTAGCTTTCAGTGTACCCAAGTTGACCTCTCTGCGGCAGTTGGTGTGGAGAGCAGTACTTGGTAGGGACCCTCCCAGCGTGGGCTAGACCAGCAGTTCCTTTTCATGGCCTTCAGGAACACCCAATCGCTTGGTTTGATGGGAGGAGTTCCCTGTGAAGGAGCTGAATCAGAAGGCAGTAAATTTGCATTGGAAACAGTTTTCCCATATTAAATCCTTATTAACTCCTATATTTGAATAGCTATTAAATCATATAGCATGAAAGTGTTTCTTTATTATGTCAACCATCCCCCCTGTTGAGACATGGCAGGGCCCATGGCTCAACATTGCTCAATATTGCTGCTTTGAATGGGACTTTTGGTAGCAATGGCTAATTTGATAGAGATCACCTATTTCTCTCCCTCCATGCTTTATTCATTTTCACTCTCGACAGTAAGAGTAAATGGCTTGGTGTAAACTGGTAATGACAACACTGTTGATGACATTAACTCTGCTCTTACTTGCTCAAAACATCTCTCTGTCTCTGCATCCAGATAAGTTTATCTAACATTGACATTGGCACGTCATACATTTGCCTCAACAGTGGCACCCTTTAGCAAATTTTTCTGCTTCGTCCAGTGTCCAAGGACGGAACACATAGATAAATCTATTGTCCTCGTTTGTGGCCTGAGGGGATCTGAACTAAAGGATAAGATTTTGCATCAGAATATCTTAAGGGGGGGGGTTGATTTGTCTTTTATTTTTATTTTTTTTATTTTTTCCTATCCAGTGGTCCCAGTGGCTACCTCAGCCAACAGCTGGTTTCCACCAGCCCGCTGAGTCACACACTAGACGTGGCATTCATATCTCAACATTCACACTCAGACCATTCACCTCCACAACACTGTATATCTAAAACCCCTTGTTTTAGATCTTCCAAAAACTCTTATTTCTAAGAAAACTTTAGGTATCCCTATCTAAAACCCCTGTTTTAGATCTTCCAAAAACTCTTATTTCTAAGAAATTTTTAGGATATCTATCTAAAAACCCTTGTTTTTAGATCTTCCAAAAACTCTTATTNGGCAGTACAGCATCACTCTAACATTTCCCTCCTTTTTATCATTCTACAGCATTTTACACCAGTAGTATGTCATTTGTAAATACAATTTCAACATACACGTCATTAGAGCGTTCAGCACCAGGAGTGAGATCTTTAACATACTGTTGTAACTCAGTGAGGTTCTGCAATGCTTTGTAAATATCATCATCAGTGCCTGTTTTGTCAGGAATGAAAGTACAACATGTGTCATCAATCATTTTCTTTTACCCAGAACTTTCTACCAGTATATGGCCTGTGAGCCCTGCTCCTAAGAGAAGGAACGCCTTAGCAGGATAACCCTAGATCAATTTATCAACAGTGTCAAAGGATTATCCTAGAGATCACAGGTCACACACTGCCTACAAGAGGCCAAAAACCACCCCCTTCTTCCCGTAATGACAGTGAGAGTGGAGCAAAAAAGACCCCTTGCGCTAACTACTCTACAGGAAAACAAAGGGTAACGTCCATTGGCAAAGGAGGGGAACCCCTATTGTTTCCTGCTTCACCTTCTTTTCTAACCACTTGAGTCTTTCGGACCTCCCTCTACCAGGGCGCAGTCCCAGGCTAGACCCCTTTCCACTGAGGTCTCCGTCCAGGCTCCCCTGGATTGACAACTCAGCCTTCTGCTTCCCAGTGTTTTCTTTTCAAAAACACTGATCACAGAAGCACTACTCGCCTACTAACTCACTCGGTTTCAGCTTGTAGTGGCCTGACTGTACATTGAGCCGAGCGCGGCGGCCATCAACATGGTCTTACTGCCTTCTGCGACCCGACCGGCCGGTGACCCAGTCGATAGCGATCCCCAGTCCATGAAGCAGGACCCCGTAGTGGTTACTAGCCACTCAGTTGGGAACCGACGGTCTGATCCCTACCCCACTTCGCTATGGGCTATAGGAACTTTGACCGTTTTCACCAGCCTTGCCTGTTCACAGAGGTCGCCTTTTGCGCACCCTTCTGCTAGGTGTGGGCTGTCACCCACGTACCACGCCTGGCCCACACACCTACATGCGACCAGTGCGCCGACTAGACGGTACCACGGCAGTATGTTCATTCATACTTCATCAGACACGGGGGCCTTCAGTCCTCTCCCCAGCACTATAGTTAGTCTTTAACGTGCCCTCGGAACTTTGCAATTCCGCCCCGGCTGTTACACACTAGGTTTAGGGTGCCTAATCCCCTTCCCTAATGTGTTCTACCTTCTCAATTTGGTCTTTATTAGTCTGATACTCACTTAAATTTTCGTTGGAGGGTTCAGACGACCCCACAGCACATCGGATCCCGTCAATCCAGTCTTGTCCAGCGGAGGCGACTCCTATCTGCCGGCCTAGTGGCGAATTCACGTCCCAGGGCTTTTCTTCAGCTCTGTCCTAAGCAGGCTGGCCATCGGCAGGCTTCGGCTGGTCTCCTCCTCAGGTCAGGAAATGGGTATGTTGGGATCCGGGTCACGGCACCAAGTTATGTTGGGTCTAAGCACCCAACTGGCTATCAGCTGCTGTGGGTGTCGAAAGAAGCTCCAAGGCACAGATTCTTAGTTAATGCATTTGCAAAAGGGAAGTCTGATTAGAGGTGCATCCAGCACCCTGACTCCCATCAGCTCCCCCGACTTCCCCGTTGTTCAGCTCTTTATTCACAGAGAAATCATCATATGGGCGTGATCGTATAGTCATTAGTCATGTAAAAACCAGAAGTTCACAGGCAGAACATATTTGAATGGACATCATGTAACCACATTCTGTAAACAGCTGATACCTACTTTCTGCATGAGCAGTCTGTCCTTGACGTCAGAATGATAACATAGATTACAAGCACGGCAGTACAGCATCACTCTAACAGCCTGCTAGATTTTGGAATCCAAAGTTCCATATCTGATTTTCTATTTTCATATTGTTTTGTCAGAGCCTTTTTTTTTCATTTTTGCGGGGGTGTAAGAATAGTAGAAAAACAGGGAAAAGCTGAGAAGATGAATGTAATGTGTTGTGTTTTTTTATCTTTCCACTTTAATCATTCTGTTTAATCCCTCCGATTAATCTGAGAAATCAGGAGGGCTCAGCAACATCTCATCTCTGTCCGAAGGGCTATTGGCAGCGGACTAAAAGTATTTTTGTTTTGTAGTTTTGCTCTGCAGATAAATCAACAGCAGGCTCACCAGAAAGTCACCATGATTACGACTGTTGGAGCAACGTTTTAGCCCCCTGGACCCCCAGAGCCCCCCATCCATTAAGCTTTAAAGCAGAGAGCACTAAGACCGACATCAGCCAAACAGCCATGTGTGAATTTGCTGGTTTCACAGATTTAATTTTGTTGAGATTGAAGATGCTGTACACCTTCCACCACCCCAGCAAATAATTAAAGCTACAAGCCGCAATAAGCAGGCCCCCACCTCTGTTTGCCCATTGGGGTATGTAGCGGCTGTCACATGTGCACAAGTTGTTTCAAACTGAGAAGCTATTGCACTCAGCAGCCACAGTATGTGCAGTAAAATCTTGCTCACAAATGGCCATGACCTCCTGTTACCAGTACCTGTTACTTTGTCATATACATATATATGTATGCACTTCTTGTACTTAATTTATTGTATTTTATTGGTTTGATTTTTTTGTCTATTTTATTTACTTTTGGAAGGCTTTTAATAACCTGCAGGACTGTAGCACTCTCCACAGTCTTAAACCTGTACATATATCTTTTACATACTGTTTTATGGCTTTGTTATAAAGCACTTTGGGTACCTTTTTGGTTATTGTAAAGGGCCATACAAATAAATTTTGATTTGATTTGATTTAATACATGCACTCAGGATGTGACACTGAATATGTATTTGCATTTTGGTCCAAATCTAACATGGTAGACGAGAGTAAAGGTAAGGGTTTCATGTTTCCAAAAACAATTGTGGCCACGCCCTTTTAGTTAGGAAAAATCCTCTGATGAATTTCAGTCTTGGATGTGTCTAGTGTACACATATCTAGCTTGAAGATTATCCAAAAGTAACTTTGGGTTAAGTCCTTCAAATATGAACCTTGCAAGTAGAACATTTCCAACTTTGGCATGAAATTTTAACTGAGAACTGCAAACTTCCTGTTGGGCTGCAGTTACAAGTCAATGGGGGGTTGAGGGAGTGTCTCATCATTATAGAAGCACAAGCATCATGCATTTTATGCATTCCTTTGAGGGGGTAGGTCAATTCTGGTGACTTTTTGTGCAGAAGAGTTCTCACAGCACAAGTTTAACATTTATTTATTACGTTTTTGATGATTTATGGGAGAGGAGGGAGACATTTATTCTCAGAGTTTACTCTCTTCTAACCCAGCATTCTAATTTAACTCCAGAAAACAGATTGTAATTGTTCTAAAATGTAGTCCAGCTGAGATTCATGACAGCTTCCTGATAGAGCAGGTCCTGGTGCAGTCATTTATCCTTCATTTAATCGTTTTACAGAAAGCTCTGGAAGCCTCACAATGGTGGTTATTGTCAATCGTATCTAACATGTCCTTTTCTTCTTCTCTCACTCCAACCCCTGCAGTGCTGGTGCTGATGTTTGTGATGTGGATGAAGAGGAGGGACAAAGAGCGTCAGGCGAAGCAGCTCCTCATAGATCCAGAGGATGACGTACGGGACAACATCCTGAAATACGACGAAGAGGGAGGGGGAGAGGAAGACCAGGTATGCATGCACGGACACACTATCAGGGCTGTATAATAAGAGTTTAAAGAGGGAAAAGATGATCTGCTCTGATCACTCTACCTCCCTCAGGTCGCTCCATCTGTTGTTGTGTCTTGATTTGTGTGATTGGCTGAGCAGACTTTAGTGTGTAATTGGTGTTTTTTACACACACTTAACCTCAGTGCTCCCCCCTACAGCTGAACAAACCTTCTTTTGTAATAAATATATGTGCATCCTCTAAAAACTTTATCCTAACGTCCTTATTCAACACACAAACACACACTCACACCAACATATTCTGAAAAACATCCTAAAATACACAAAATGTTTAAGCAGAGACACGCCCTCTGCTTCAGTTTTCAATCATCTGTCCTCCAGCTAAGATTAAGTGTACTACAAAAGAGGACCTCGAAACAGGATTAATTGCTTTCTGTGTGGAGAACAATTTCCTGTGTCTCTCCACACAGCTCCTCTCCCGCTGCCAAGCACATAAGCTGCTCGACACTTCAGCTGGGAAAAAAGACTTTAACCCTCACTTTCCCAGAGGGCTGGACTGAGGAGATGTTTTGCATTTGAAAAACTACAGGACATTGCAGTGGCTTTAACACTGTAGATGGAAGGGAGATGCACTGCATGTGTACAAAAACAGAATGTACAAAAACAAAATGTACAAAAACAGAATGTAAAAGCACATAACTTGTTGATCTGCAGTGATACATCATCCCAGATGTTAAGCTTTTAACTTGAATACCTCAGAACCTTTTCCTGCTGCTGGTCCCAGCGTGCATTAGACTTAAATCTCATAAGAAGTGTTTTGGGGGTCTGGGGCTGACCTGAGTCGTTCACCTACTGAAGTAGGTCAGTATAGGTCAGTATACTATGAACACAGTATAGAGGCTATGCACCAATGTCACATTTTAACAAGGACATGCCCCCTCATCTGCAACATGACTGTTTCAGGAGGGGGGACAAATTTAAACCAGAGTAGACAGATGAGTATCTGCTAAAATAAAGGGCAGCTGGATAGAGATCAGCAGAATGTACTCAAGACAGAGACCACAACGTGAAAAATCAACATGTGGTTGGGAATCAGGTTTCCTGAGCTGATTTATCACCGGGAGACCAACAAACTGACTTGTAATTTTAACCTCATGTGTTGATTTTTCCTTTCCTCCAGTGAACTTTGGCTGCCTCCTGTGTATCTTGCTTTTTGACAATGATAAAATGTTTTTAAGTAGTAGACACTAGTGTTGTACTCGTGACCACACTACCTGAGACCAGAATGCACCAAGACCAAGACAAAACCAAGACAATGCAAAAAAATAAAAAATAAAAATGTAAAAGCCATGGTGAGGTTGAAAAGTTAGAGAGCAGTTTCTTTTCAATCTGGTTTTCTTTTGCATATTTGACAGACAAAAACAAAGTGTATGCAAATTTTCCAAAGCACTATGTGCAAAATTTTCATGTCTTAAAAAATGTGTTCAATTTAGATCTTGCAAAAAAAAATAAAAACTTTTAAAGTTTTAAAGCCACTATAAATTTTAGATTTTTTTTTGAGTATCTGAAAATCAGATGCTTATTTATCAGGTGAATGAAGCCTAAGGTGTTCAGATGTTTTTCAGATTAGAAATAAGATGGAAATAATGTCCCAATTTCTGCAGGTGTCTGACGGATAAAGCACTGGAAAAGAGAAGGCAAAAGAATCTGTGAGCTAACACTAAATGCTGAGCTTAACGCATAGCATATCAATGCTGGTTTTGACCGGTCTTGACAGAAAATCTGGAGCCAGTCCAATGTGGTCTCATGACCGGTCTCCAGTAAACACTGGTAGACACTGCTCTTTTCAGCTTTTGTATTCATATGTGGTTTTCTATATTTTATTTGCCGCTCAGTGTTACAGTTTGGGGTGTCCTGACACGACTGTTTCACTTTCCAACATGATACTGATATCACAGCCTAGAACAGGGGTGGCCAACCCGCGGCTCGCGAACCGCATGCGGCTCTTTGCCAGTGTGCGGCTCTTCCGTCCATTCTTCCAAAAAGTGAGGCGCTTTAAAAAATGTATCAGGTGTGGGCGGGGTGAGTGAGCGGAGCAGACTACGCATGTGCAGATGAGAGCGTGTTGAGGTCGAAGCCTTATACAGTGTATGTGGTTCGGAGGGAAAAGAGAACAGTGCAGTTGCTGGGGCACATTTCTGCTTAACGAAAATTGGCTGGGAAAAGTGTGCAGCGAAGCGCAAGTTTAAGACTGAACTGAACACTTTTTTAACAGAGTGGAGAGTGAATTTTTCTTGTTGAACGTAATGGAAAGCCATTCTATCTCATATGCCAGACATCGTCGGGACATTTCAAAGTTGCCAATATCTGTTATCGTTGATACAGGCATTTGTCGCGTATTATATTTTTGGGGTAGAGAAGTCAGACGCCTTCATCTTTTATTCAGAATCAGCTTCAGGAAACCGACACAAATTCCTTCTCATTCATCTCTGCAGCTCCACAGTGTTTTACACAGACGGACGCTGACGCTCGACTCTCTGGGGTCTGTGGAGCACTGGGCGGGCCCTGACGCTCAGCTTCTGGATGATGATTGGATGATCTGTCTGAGGCTAAATCCCTTTTTGATTGACAGTGACATAAGCGAATCATCGATCTTATAAACATGCACCGGAGCATTTTCTGAGTTTTTTCATTCCGTTGTACTTGATAGATTCGGAGACTTCAGTGATACTCGGCCACTTTATCTTTTTTAAAAACGATTAGAAAAAGAAAGGGGGTAGAATCTACATAGAAATAAACACACACATTCATGATGTCTTAAATCTTCTCTCTTTCCTTATTTTGTTTTAACATTGTTGTTGGTTTTAATTTTCTGATGTTTTTTCTCCTTTTTGGAGGTGGTTTTAGCCTTTTACAAAAAAAAGTTACATATTTTTATATACTTTCCTCTACTCCTCCACACATTTTTCTCTTATTTCCCCCTTTATTTCAGTATTTTGTTTCTTTTCAATGTTCTTTTTAATTTTTGTGAAGCACTTAGTAACATTGTTTTGAAAAGTGATGCATAAATAAAGTTATAATTATTATTCTGTAGGCTGGGAAAAAAATGAACTTCCTCTCCTTGAACGACCAGCAGCTGCAACTGTTATGTGTGTATGTGTGTGGAGGTAAGGGATGTGAAGATGTGAAAAAAGACAGCATGAATGAGGGAGAGACCATGTGTAAGGGTCTGAAGATGGACTGGAGACACTGGTTTGGAAAGGTGAAAATGTACTGATTTTCATTTAATGTCATTTCCCGTTTGTGTGTGAGAGTTTGTAAGCCCACATTTAAGATGTGGCTCTTTGCAGTGCCACAGTGATTTTTTTGGCTCTTGGTGTCTGACTGGTTGGCCAACCCTGGCCTAGAATGTTGGCTGATACTGATATTAGTCTGATCTGATATGAGCATGAATGGTGTGACATTCAGCTCTATCTGTAGGTCTTCAAGGTTTGAATAAGTTCTGGGGAAATTTTTGAAGTTTAAATGTATTTAACTTCTCCAGTTCTGTGCCACCATGGGAAACTTGTGCATGTCAAATTTTGCACTCAGCTGCAACTTCTTTTGGACTCCAACCAAAAATACTGCCTCATGACTGACAGCACTCCTACTCCTTGCCACTTAGTTAACACCTTAGCACACTCTGTTGTGATCAGGTGGGCTCTGTGTGCTGGATCCAGGTACAGCTGGAGCAGGGCCTACAATGGACTGCATGTAACAGCGTGCATGGTGGAGACTTTAGATTTAGATTCGATTTTTAGATCAAGGTCCAAAAAGTGCATGTTTTTTTAACCCCGTGCTGTTTACTCACTGTTAGGCCACTTTAACTGCTGCCACCGCAATTCTAAAAATATGTCAGATTTTAAACTGATAAGCAGGCAAATATTTCCCAAAAACAGACTGTTGAAGAGTTTTTTGGTGGGGGTTTTATACATTCACTGCTTTGTGCTTCTTTTTGTTGGACAGTGTTATCTATGTAATCAGATTAGAGACACCATAGTCCATAGAATAAGAATTTCTGAAGCTACATCTTTTCTCTTGGTCAAGGTTTTGAGCCACACTGGTTTAGGTGCAGTGTTTATTTGACAAATAAACCTGAAAAACAAAATACAAACACATTCAGGCTTTGAAGAGCTTTTCTAACTGCTTGCGTCATGCAAACTCTGCCTGTGGTTTAAACATTATTTTAAGACTGTTAAAGGAGACATAATTTTAATACAGAAGTGAAAATAATCGGCCCTCTGTCTTTGCTTCTTGTTTAAGAAGAAGGAAGTGTACACAGCCTTTCCCTTTCCTCCCTGCCAGGTTATTGCAGGGCTCTCAGCAGCTCTTCAGTAAAAAGTATTCTGTTGGTTGGACATTATCTCCAACAAAGCCCAAGGTCAGTCCACAGCATGCTGTTATTGTCCTGAAAAAGACTGCTTTAGTAGATTTCCCTGGAGACCAGAGAGCAAGAAATGCTTTCTGGATGGTTGCTGCAGTGATTCAGACAATACCATTCAAGATGAAGAGATCAGAGGCCGTGACACACACTTTCCCCTCCCTGCTGGCTGCGCTGGTGTGTGAAAGAAGTGAAAGAGAGACTGTGTTTTTCATGGTGGATGCTAATTGGATAGCGGTAGAGTCAAGTTCACTCTCTGCTCAGGTCAGTACGTTGGAGAAATAGTAGATGTTGATTCAGAGTGCTTTAATCACTGAAAGTCCCATGGGCAAATGTTTTTGGGCAAAATCACAAAGAGATGTTTCATTCTTTGCGGTTAGGTCTTTCTTTAAAGCACACATAGCTCATTTTGTCTGCCCTCTGGGGCATGCTATGCCCCTGGTATTTACAGGGACACTTTATTTATTTAAACATAGACTTATGAGGGTTTGCACATCTCATTTTAGATTAATCCCAAAGAACTATTCCCCTAAAACCAGATTTATGAAGTTATAATCAAGCCTAAGAGATTTTTATCTGTTTGAGTCTTTTTATTTTACCTTCAAAGAAGAGATGAATGAGGTGTTGAGACCATACTGCATCACAATGACAATTAAAACTAAAGCCGCAAGCGGCAATACACGGGCCCTCGCTCATGTGCGCTCCTCCTTGCCGCTTGCGGCTTTAATTTTAAAAAGCGTCGACCTGTGTGCATGTCTGAACATGCTGCAATCGTTCTCAGTCAGCCACATGGGAGCGAGGGCCGTTCTTTGCTGCATGTGGCTCTACTTTTAAATACATTTACTTCTGTGTCGAATTTTAACGTTTTATTGCTTTTATAGTGAAGATTTTTGTGGCTGTGGAATGACCTTGATCCATGTGAAATAAAGAAAAATGCCTCCTTAAAGGTTGCAGACCCCTGCTCATGTGTTTCAGGGTTCAGCTGAAATAGAATAATGACAACATGCAGAGAGCTGCATGGCCACAGCACATTCCTCTGTCTGCTCTTATGTTTCTTCAAGAAGCCTCCCTATGCACTGAAAATAGGTCACACAGCAAAAATGGTCATTTGGCTCCATCTGGTGGCCAAACTCACACAGACTACCCAAGGATTCAGTTGGGCCACTAGATGGAGCTAAAACCCATTTTTGTTGGAGCAAAATGATCATTTTCACAGGTTGCAGAGTTTGATTGGCCTGAAAATTGGAAAAAGAAATGATTAAAAATCCATAAGACAAAGAGTTTAATCCTCTCAGTTTGAGGGTGTGTCCAGGGATGGATTTGGACAGTTTGAATGAAATCTGAAGAAGATTAGGCTAAAAATCTGGGGCTCATTGAGAGTCTGTGGCTCATGAAACCACTTCAGACTTTGACACTTTACAAGAGAAACATCATTCAAAACAGAAGCTTGACCTAATTAACTGAGCTTGTTGAAGATGTTTTAGAAATTTCAAATATAATATCAACATCAAATGGCTGCATGCTCACAGCACAGCCTCCTGCTGCTTTAATAATGAGTGTCACAATGTCAGAACTGAAAGAAATCACACAGCAAAAATGGTCATTTGACTCCATCTAGTGGCCAAACTCACACAGACCACCTAAAGTCTGGCCACTAGATGGAGCCAAATGTTTATTAATGCTGGAGCTAAATGATTATTTTTGCAGGGTGCAGAGTTTTATCAGCCTAAAACTTGGAAAGAATGAATTATTAAAAATCTTTAAGATGTACACTTTTATCCTCTAAGTTTGAGGGCGTGTCCATGGATGGATCATGACAGTTTAAATGAAATTTGAAGGAGATTAGGCTAAAAATCAGGGAGTTATCAGGAGTCCTTGATTCATGAAGTCACTTCACACTTTGACACTAAACTTGAGACTCATCATTCAAAATAGGAACTTGACCTTATATATGGTGCTTGTTGAAGATGTTTTTGATGTTTCTGTGCAATTGTTTAAAAAAAAAGATGAAAGGGGGAGGAGCTATGGGTCACAGCATAAAACACTTGATTTCCTGTTGCCAATAGGGGGCGCCTTACTTTGCGTGAATAAAAGTCATATGGCTGCGCTCAGGCTGGGACAGTGAATATGTGTGTGTGATTTGGTTAGGATCTGACTTTGTACGGGAAAGTTATTAAGTTTTTGTGTTTGTGAGAAAATGCTCAATTTTGGGTCGACTTTGACACAACACTAAAGACACATCATTCAAAATAGGAACTTGACCTTATGAATGGTGCTTGTTGAAGACGTTTTTGATGTTTCTGTGCAATTGTTTTAAGAAAAAGATCAAAGGGGGTGGAGCTATGGGTCACAGCATAAAACACTTGATTTCCTGTTGCCAATAGGGGGCGCCTTACTTCACGTGAATAAAAGCCATATGGCTGCACTCAGGCTGGGACAGTGAACATGTGTGAGAGGTTTGGTCAGGATCTGACTTTGTACGAGAAAGTTATTAAGGTTTTTGTGGTTCTGAAAAATGGTAAACTTTTGGCGCCCCTAGTGGCCACGCCCATCAATATTATAACAATCCTTCAATAACTTTTGATCATCAGTGGGTCTAGTATGCACCTGTCCAATTTGGAGATAATCAGAAAAAAACTAGCGCAAAAATTCTAAATTTGACGTAAAATTTCGGAACTTTAATTTATTGTTTTGCCTTAATATTTTACATTTTTATGAAGGTCTTGGAGTGATAAACGTGCCCAAAAAATTTCATACAAATCGGAGCATGTAAATTTTTCTTTTTTTTTGGCGCCCTCTGGTGGCCACGCCCCTGAAGTTATTAAAACTCTTTTAATAACTTTTAATCGTCACTGTGTGTTGTATACACATGAGAAATTTGAAGCTGATCCGACAAAAACCCTAGGACAAGTTTGTTCAAATACGTACCCTAAAAATCGTCAAATTCCGACTTTTGGGACAAATTTCCGAACTTCCTGTGCGAAATTCAGAGTTTGCCCAAGAGAATTTTTTGAAGGTCGAGGCATGATTGAGGTAGCCAAAAAATTTCAGACTTGTAAGTCAAAGTAGGCGGCGGGGCTACCGTTTTAAGCTAATGCTAAATGCTAGCAAGATTGTAGCATTTTTTGAGTAGCAAAATAATAAATTTTTCGCAGTGGTCAGGGGGGTTAGGACATAGTGTGGCGCTCTTTTTTTCAAGGGAAAGGGGCGAAAATTGGGGTTAAAGCGGTGGAAAAAATTTATAATCCTTAAGGTTCCAAGAGGGCCTTCGCCCGCCTGCGGTCGCTCGGGCCCTAACAAGATACTTCTGTATCTTTAATGGACATGAACTGTTAGGTTCTACCAAACTTTGGTACACAAAAGATCTCCAACCAGTGTAACATGTACTTAGTACAACTGAACTGAGCTCAGCAGGTGCTCTGGACTCCCTGTTTTCTCCTGCTGTCAGCTCACGAGCTGAATTATCTCTGGATTGTCTCTTGTGACGTTGTACTTTAGCAAAGATTTCACCAATAAGGAAATACTTCATCTTTTGGCACATCAGCATTGTCCTAAGTTTTATAACACTGAAAAGATCCTGGACACTCTCATGTCAGCCTCTTCACAAAGGTTGAAAGAGATGCTCTTCTGATACAATTCGGCAAAATGCAGTTTGTATTTGAATTCATGAAGTTAATTTGTTACATTTATGATTTAATTATTGAGACTTTATTATTTAATTCTTTTAAATGTTAAACTATTTTATGAAGAATTTCTGACTTCATTCTCATTGATTTTTGACTTTATTCTCCTTTATTCTTTATTCTTTAAATTCATGACTTTATTCTTGTATATTTTTCACTTCATTCTCATAAATCTTTGACTTTATTCTTGCTAATTTATGACTTTAGCCTCATAAATTCATCACTTTATTCTTGTACATGTATCACTTTATTCTCATGGATCTAAGACTTTTTTTCTTGTAAATTTAATACTTTATTCTCATAAATTTATCACTTTGCTCTCGTAAATTTATGGCTTTATTCTCCTAAATTAAGGACTTTATACTTGTACATTTTTGAAATTTGGAAATTCCCCAGATTAATCTGGAAAATTTCCTTTTTTAAATTTTTTTATTCACACGGCCCTACTCCTCTCTCTTTCTGATTATGTTGAAGATTGTGTGCCTTTGGCAGTGAAGCGATAGCGAGCATCATAGTCAGGACTAATATGACGGAGGGGGGAGCATGTTGATGAAAAAGAGCCGGACTCAGACCTGGACCCTGTGGAACAGTTGAATTGATTTGTGGTTGCACATTTTCTTCTTGTCAGACCTGCAGCTTCACAAAGCTCTTTTCACCCATGTTTCTGAGGAGCAGGCTACTGTATGTTGACCCCAGCATGACAAAGGATATGGTCAAAGCTATGAATGAAATATTCATAAAAAATGTGAAAAACTTCACTCTGGAGGGGGGCGCTGAGGGAAAAATGTGGAGCTCTCTGTTGCTCAGTGTGTGTGTCCTCACTTTAATTCCACAATGTTTCTGTGTTTCTATATGCTCTCAGGACTACGACCTGAGTCAGCTGCAGCAGCCTGATGCCCTGGAACCAGAGTGCATCAAGGTGGGGATTAGGCGACTGGACGAGAGGCCTCTCCATCATGACCATCAGTACCCCCTCCGCTCTGCCGCCCCCCATCCAGGAGACATAGGAGATTTCATCCATGAGGTACTTCAAACAGATTGTTTGTGGTGACTGGGTTCAAAGCTGTCGTTCACCAACTAAACACTAAGAATATTATCCTTGTGAGCAGTGTCAGAGCTGTTGTCAGTCCAAACCGACCAGCGTGACCACAGCACGAGGGAGGTGTCTCATCCTCACAAAATGACATCCAATCTGTTTGCCCAGATTATGTTCTGCTGTTGGAAACATGCACTTCCCAGCACACAGGAAGTGATGAATCACAACTTGAGTGAAATACAAACTGTCGGTTTGACAGCAGTAAGCAAACAATGTGTCCAGGAAAAGCTGGATTTGCCAGCGTTAGATCTTATGCGTCTCTCATCCCTTTTTCATCCTTTGGTATAAACCATCAAAGAGCGGCCAGGAAGAGTGCCGTTTACCTCATCACCTTACAGGATTTGTGGAGATTGAAGATGAAACATGTTTTTTCAAACACTTGTGATTAGTTGCTATTCTGAGCTGCTTGTGAAGACACTTTTTGTCTGCAGCATTTGAATACTCTCATTACATCTCATTAAAACAGAATGCAGTTACTGTGGCAGTGAAAGCACAACGTTTATGCAGGCTTCAGAAGGTAAAGACAGTCTGTCTCCAAGTTGCATGCACCACGACGGATTTCATAGACATATTTGTGGAAGTATCCCTGATGCATCATCATGATTTTTTATAGGAGCATGTTCGCTAACAGCTAGCTCGTAATTAGAGCTAATTGCTAATGGTCTGGATTAGCTGGCCTCAGACCGGACCACAGCCTGATTGTCTAATCAGAGGTTAATCCACTGAGTTTGGTTAATCCCACAATGGCTGCAGCCATTCTGGAGTCCTGAGTTCAGTTTGTAGGAACTTTGAGCCTGGTTTTATTTTTTACTCATTAATGAGTGAAAAAAGTCAAATAACGGCGTCAGTGGCAAGTACTTGAATACTCAATGTCAAATCTAGTAAACAAGGTGACTAAAACTTTAAGTGGTTGGCAGAAAGGTGCTGAAAAAGCTTTCAAAGGATGTGAGAAGTAGAAGAGCGCTGATGTTTGTTTTTTCATCATCATCCCACTTAGGCAGGAAATGTAATTTTGTGCATTATTCATAATGAAATAATTTTTTCCGTTGGGCAAGGCGACAGCAAGATGGATTTTTACACTTTTAATGTCATTAGACAACTCTGGCTTAGGTATTTGACTCCAAAAGTCCCTGTTAGCAAATAAACAGATAAAAAACATGGGCTTTCAAAGCCGTATGCTTTGTAAAACTGTTCAAACAGCCCAAGATCATAAGGGGTTTCAGTGCAGCCCTTACCTCACATTTTCATGTTTTTTTTTCTTTTTCACCTCTTGTGCCCCACTTTGAAACATGGTATATAGGCCAGAATTGGGTGGGATGTAGAAGGTTTACCAATTGTTAATTTTCAAGTTTTGTGTTGTTTTTATTTTTCTAAGTGTAATCAAGTTTATCTGGCGAGACTAGTGGAGTTTCTCCTATGTCACACACTTTTCTTCCTAATCCCTTCCTAACATATCTGCATGTCTTTGTACTGCTTGTGCTTGCAGTGAACTGAACAGAGAGTTCTACATGTGGACAGTCTTTCCTCTGAGGAATGTGTGATGATGCACCAAACTATTGACATTAACGTCCACAAAGCTAGATGTCTGGAAGGGAAAGAATAGAGCCAGCCCACCTGCATGCCTCTACACAGCAGGCAGCTTTTTGTATGATGTGGATAGAACAGTCAGGAGTTCTGTATGTTTGAGGGAGAAAACTATGTGAAAGTGTCTGGACTTTGTTTGATCCAGTGATAGTTCCATACAAGGGCTCAAACCCCAGTGAAGAAGTGAACAGACGTCATTTATTTATGTCACTGGTTGGAATCGGTGTTCGTTAGTCGCTGAACCTTGGTAAGCTTCATGAAAGCACTCTCCCTCTGATGGATTAACATCAGACGTAATCAGATTGGCTGCTTGAGGAGACTAAACTCTTCCTCTAACAGGTCTGGTATTTATCATCACATCCTGAGTGCTTGGCAACCAGGCAGGAAGCTTCTCAGCCATGAAGAGTCATGATTGTAAAGCAGCTGATACATGTCACTCCATGTGTTAACTGCTGCCATATTGTTTGCCTGTGCGAGTGTGTGTGTGCCTGTGTGTGTGTTTTTGGTGGGGCTGCATAAAGACATCTGCCAAGCGGAGCTATGAATAATGAGAGGGAGCTGTCAGACATGGCAAGCTGATCTAGACAGCTTAATCCGGCAGACATGACAAGCTGATGCTTCTCGTCTTGCTTCTCCCTCTCTCTGTTAATTCTCTCCTCCCATCCAGTTTCAAAAAGACAGGAGAGTCTTGAGTCAGACAGCTGATGTGGTCCAAAAATTATTTCTACATCTTATCAGATTTGCAGCTTTGATTTCCAGCGTGCTGTACACTTATGAGCACACCGCGAACTTCTTCAGCCTGTTGGCGTTAGTCAGTGTTTCAGATGTTAATTTTAGAAGCTTTGTGTTTTGATTTATTTATTCGGCTATTTTTGCTCTGAAGCTCTTTGTGACGCTCATAAGAACGTGGTGTGTTTGAATGTGTGTGTGTGTGTGTGTGTGTGTGTGTGTGTGCGTGCGTGTGTGTCTGTGTGTGTCTGTGTGTGTGTGTGTGTGTGTGTGTGTGTGTGTGTGAGGGGGAGGTGCTTTTAAGTTAAGGCTATGCTGGGTAATCTGCTGAATCTCTTCCTGGAGATGGAGGCAGCATCTGTCCAGTCTGACCTAAATCCTTCTCTGGTCTACTCTCTGCTGTAATCCCTCCTTCCCTTCTCTTCCCCCATGCACTCCCTGCTGTCCATCTCAGCCTCTCACACACACACACACACACACACACAGATACTACATCAAATAAATACATACAGCCTTTCTTTGGACACTCCTCTTTCTCTCTCTGACTTTGATCTTCTCCCCACCCTCCACTCACACGTCCTGTTGGGGTTAAGATTGATCCCACACAGCTCTGCTGCATGTGCACAGGTTCAATAATACCCTTAGCTTTATTTTACAGTTAGTATAGAAATGTTATAGGATTACTATAATCCTGCAGTGGACATGGTCAGAGTCTTGTAGCTCTGTCAACTGTAAATTCTGCTCTTTTCAGACTCTGAGATGCACCATAGTGTCGGCTTTGCCTTGCTTAAAAAACCTGGTGCAGTTGTAACATTGTTCAGTTCACTAAACTCAGAGACCAAAGCTCCACTGAACTGATTTTTAATGTGGTATCAGTGTAGGGATGGTTATTAAGAACCAGCTCCAATGAAGAATCGATAAGAAATCGTTAAATCCATTGACATCATTAGTCTTTTTTCTAAATGATTCTCTTATTAATTCTTTACATAACTCTGCAGCAGACAAAGCTTGATTGACCATATTGACTATTCTACCCCAGCTAGCTTAGCTTAGCAGATAAATAACAATTTCCCAGAAAACACTTATTTAGGATTTTCTGCTTGAAGTTTTACTTAGAAAGCTGTTCAACTGAACACACAAAGAAATGTACATTACTCTCTCACAAGAGATTCATATTCATTGTATTCAATATGTTACAAACCTCCTTATGTTCGAAAAATTGATAAAGTAAACATAGCTCTAGCTTGATTTAAGCATATATGAGCGATTGATATATATTGATAACACACGTTGGCGTATCACAATAACATTTTTTACGAACAATACTTGGAACTCAAAAATGTCAAATGCTGAGCATCAAACGTTTTCTGAACATAGTAATAAAAGAAAAGCTGCGTTCAGGCTCTTGACTGATTCCAGTATCATTACGGCACGCTCCAGGTTTCACACAGTTTTAAGCTATTCTGCGACCACTTTCAGACTCTACCTCAGTCAATACCATAAAACAAAACAATACATCAACATCAACATGATGTGATGTGTGATTTTTACTTGTTTTTACTGATTTATGCCCAGGTCCAGCGACCAATTTCATATTTGTGTACTTATAAACTATAAAATGCTGTTAACAAAGAAAACCAGGAAAACCTACTTTAGGTATTGATGAGGGAATGGATAAACAATCAGATCAGTAAGCAGAATCAATAAGGGCATTGATATCAATAAAATCATATCAATGCCCATACCTCCCGATACGTTTCCAAGGACACAGAAACAGACAGTAACTCAAAAAATTAGAATATGACAAAGGTAATTTAAAAAAAATGGAATTTTGAGCAGTCCTCTGAAATGTTTTATGACTTTTTAATGTTTTTTTTTGTTTGGGTTTCTTTTTTAAGTTTTTCAGTTTTCTCCCAATTTGTGGCTCTTGTCATCCATTTTTTCTGCATTTCAGCCATTTCTGCCACTTAAAACTTATTTTTATTGCTACTTTTTGCTGTTTTTCCACTGTTCACCACTTAGATTGTTTCTCTGTTAAAAGGTAGTTTTCAACAGTTTGTCTCTTTGAGCAGGGTTGAGTAACACTGGTGAAGAGCAGAAATCATCTACTGCAATCAATTGTATCTGATATTCTGACACATTTGAGGTTAAAGAAATGTCACTATCTTCCATTAGAATAATGCAGCAGGCCATGTTGAGATTTAATCTGATTTGCAATCAAGTTCCCAGCCTTAACAGCAGATACAGCTGTTATATTTGTGTTTCTCTATTTGTGGTTTGAAAGATGTCCTGGCTTTACGGTGCAGTGGTGAGCACTCTGCTGGAGTGTTTGTGTGTTCAGAGCAAAGAAAACTGTTTCATGGAGATGTGACATGGCTTGTTGCATCTGCAGAGCTCCAGCTGCAGTCATGGCTGAAGGGGGGATCTGGGAAAGGACTGTATCTGTGCCTTTAATTCATGACCTAATCTGGAGAGAGAGCTTTGTGGCCCCCTGCTGATCCTCTAGTGATGTGCAGGGACCATCAGCAGCCTTGAACTGTTGTTTACATTTATCTATAATTGATGTGTGCTCTTCATTAAGCTGGCACTTTCTGTTTGATAGTCGTTCTGAAACTAAATTATTGGCCTCTTTGCTGACGTTGCTGTCTGTACTGTTCTTCTCTCCAGGGCCTGAAGGCAGCAGACAACGACCCCACGGCCCCCCCTTATGACTCCCTGCTGGTCTTTGACTACGAGGGCAGTGGCTCAGATGCCGGTTCCCTCAGCTCCCTGCACTCCTCCTCAAGCTGTGGAGACCAGGACTACGACTACCTCGGCGACTGGGGGCCACGTTTCCGCAAGCTGGCTGACCTGTACGGCGGAGGGGACGATTAGACCTCCCACCACAACAACAACCACCCTCCCCACCCACTTCCCCACCCACCCTGGGGCTCAGGTGGGGAATCGATTAATGAAGAAGATTAGGAATGAACATGGGGGGAACAGCACTTCTATACTACTTGGTGACAGCTTGTAAAAAGACTTGCTGCCCCTTGAGGACGCTTGATGACACTCGGGACCATTCTGACTCCTGGCCTAGAAAGGCCTGGCACCTGTTAGCATTAAGGCTAATGGAGGTTATCATTGGAGCATTAGTCCCTGTGCTAACACATGTGAGCAGCTGAAACAGTGCAGTCAGAGGGGACCTTGTCTCTATGATGGTGAAGAGCTACAACAGCCATGCTACAGACGCTCATTTACACTTGAATCTCACAGTACAGGAGCACTGGGGTCAAATGTGCCTTTTTGTACATTCTTTTGATTGTGTTCAGTCTTGATTCTGTACGTTGCTTTAAAGCTCCCGGTGTTTTGCATTCAGAGGAGCACTTTGCCATGACGATGTGTGTGTTGTATGCGTGTGAGTGTATGTGTGTGAATTCCATCTCATTACTAGTAAAAGTGTGTATGAGTCATTTCCACAGAGACACACTGGATGGACACTAACAGGCAAAGCCTGTGATCAGACGCTTTGGATGATCCAAACTGCAAAAATGCGGCTTTACTGTGCAGCTCTGGGTTTGAAGGATGCTCCATTTCCATGTAGTGCAGACATGAATAGATAACAGCAGCCCAGGATGTGAGGACGAGTGCACCAATCACAGAGGAAAACGTTATGCACACGTGTGTGTGAGGCCACCAACGACCACCTTTGGCTCTGACACAGCAGATTTCTTTCTTTCAGAGTATGTGCAGCTTTGACACGTCCATGTGCAGAAACCGCAGTCTCATTTCCCTGCATTGCTCAAGTATTAATGAGATTGACTGCCTATGTTTAGAAACGAAGCCAACATCAGAAGTTTTCATTTCCTCTCTGCTCTCACACACTCATTTGGCTCTGCAGGCCCTGCTCACCCAGCATCACGCCTCAACAAAGCTTTGACTGAAAGGACTTAAAGGATGACTTTCATCAGCACTATTAGACAGCTGAACACAATTAGCAACATAATAAACTCCAAACTTTCTTTTTATCTTGGTTTTGTTTTTTTTGTTGTTGTTGCAGACCTGTTGATGATAATTCATATTAAACTTTCTGACTGTCCTTGCTGCTTCTTCACATTCGGTAACCTCATATAGGATGCAGCTCAGCTTATTTGCAGCACAACAAATTACAGATGCCATGTAGGTTAAAGCAGCAATAAAATGAAATGACCAGCAATGTGTTTCTGTGCAGATAACAGAAAACAGAGCTGCAACAATAAGAAAGCATCCTGGCTTCAAGCAAAGATGTCAACATCTCAAACCACTTGATGCACTATTGACTGCAGAAAAGGCGCAAGATGAGAGAAGGTTTATTGAGCGATGAAATATTGAATCATGGTGACAGAGGGAGCAAAAGCTGCTGGCATTCAGATGTTAGTGCACTAAACTTGCTTTCAGAATGACCAGATTTAAAGGTACATTTGATAGGGATGGAACGGAGTGCAAAAAAATCTGAACCAACTGGTTAACTGGTTCTGTCCAATAAAACTTATTGTTGAAGTCATAAGACAGTTTTGCAACCTGACAAGTTGTTTTGTCAAGTTGCAAAACTTGCACCATAAAAGGCTCAGTACTGTAAATACAACAGCCCTGCATTCTGATTCCTTAACTTCATTAGATTTATGAGTGCCACCTCTTTGTAAACAGCAGCATTTTGTAGGGCCATTCAAACCTGAGTTAATAATAGTATGATATGATAAAAATCGCAAATATCAGCAATATCGTAGAATCACAATTTAAATCGAATCAGCACCTAAAAAAATCACAAAGAATCGAATCGGGAGAAACGTGTATTGTCCCAGCCCTACCATCCTCTGTCATGTCTAACTCTGAAACAAAATGGTGAATATAGAAATTCAAAGAACAAGATAGATATTCAAGGAAAAAAACGTAAATAAGATGATAAGCAAAAAAGGAACAGTGTAATGATCCGCACAAAGATTCTGAATGCACACCCAACCTCAAACAACAGCTCAAAACATGTCTTGCTGTTTCCTAATTCCCCTACCAGTCTCAGATTCTCATTCTGATTAAAAGAGAAGTTGTTTTTCAGAAGATTCTTAGACAGAAACTCTATTGATGTTTGTTTTGTTTTTTTGTTTTTTTGTTTTAAACACACTTTATAGAGCTTATTCTATGTCAGAGCTCATCTAGTAATCATACTTTCTTTGCACAAAAGTCAAAGTAAAAGTCAAAGTTTGACATTTATTTTAAAACTTCATCTCTCTTGATTTGAGCCTGCTGTTTATTCCCTGGTTCAAGGTCCTGAGAACGGAAAAAACTTTTCTCTGAGTTACTGTGCTGCACACAGTGCTTCAGATACCCATTAACATATAAAGTGACAGCACTACATCTTTGCCAACTGGCTGTTGAATCTGTCTCCGAATCATCGCTGCAGGTCAGATGTAGAAAGATTTTGGCAAGCATTTTCACACCATAGGAACTTGATAACACTGAGTCACTTCACAATGTCAAGACTACTGATGACTCAAACTTTTTAATTTTGAGGTGGTACTGCCCATTAAAACACATCTATGTCATTTCCCTTAAAAACAATTTGGTGTCTTTTTCATATTATGAGGCACAGCTGTGATTCACAGAGCTCACAGCCATCTGTCCCTCACACCAGAAAAAATCAAACAGGACAATTGCCATGAAGTTTACAAGACCCTGTGTCCTCTGTGGGGTTAACTTTGAGTCTCAGCCTTCCACAGTGTCACGGGTTTTTCAAAAGGCAGGAATCATTCAGACTCCCAGCTCTACAGTACAGCTGCATATTTCTGCCAGTTTGGGGTCCTGAAGCTTCTGAGAAGACATGTACAGTACTGCTAGACTTTAGATAGATCCCCTCTGTTTTGTTTTGCTTTGATCACAATGTAACTTATGCAGCTGATTGCGGATCAAGGGAGACATCGGTCCTTGTTTGTAGCAAAGATACTTCTTGATACTCTGCTGTGGTGGTAACAAAAAAGGCAATGTATCTTGTGTCTGCTGATGGTTTGCCTTAGTGTTCTCTGGTACCGTCCAAATGGCTATTCACTGTAAACTGAAATATGTACAGATTGTATTTTTTCTCTTGTTGTTCTTTTGGCCGTGGTCTCTGACAATGACATGCTAATATCCTGAATCCTTGTATATGTGTAATTTGGATTACAAATTAAAACATTTTTGCATGTTTTTATCTTTTCATTATAGGAAACCGTATTTTTCAGATTCTTTTGCAAAGTGAACACCTGCTGTGAAAATGAACAAACCCTGGGTGAGTTTGGGTCAGGGGAAGATGCCTAGGCACACAGATTACTCTTAATAATAATAATCATAATAATAATAATAATAATAATAATAATAATAATAATAATAAAGTCATTTACAATGTATCTTTGTGTCTTTAAAACACAAGTTTACAATTTGATCTTATTGTAGAGGTCAAAAAAGACAAAACAAAATGATAAAGAAATTATAGAAAATAAAAATTTAAGGTCAGTAAAGAATGGTAAAATAATAAAACTTAATGATGGGTACACCCCCAAAATGCACAATAAACATCCAAATACAACAGCAGGAATAGAGAGCTCAGGTAGCTCAAGGATCCTTCTACAACTCCAATTCCAATGGATTTGGGAAGTTGTGTAAAATCATAAATAAGAATAGAATGCAATGACATGCAAATCCTGTTTAACGTGTATTCAATTGAATACAATACCAAAACAAGATGGTTACTCTTAAAACTGATTAACTTTATTATTATTATTAGTAGTAGTAGTAGTAGTAGTAGTAGTAGTAGTAGTAGTAGTAGTAGTTGTAGTTGTAGTTTTAGTAGTAGTAGTAGTAGTAGTAGTAGAAGTAGTAGAAGTAGTAGTAGTAGTAGTAGTAGTATTGCAGTATTGACTCATTTTGACTTTAACTCCTGCAACACATTTCTAAAAAGCTGGGACAGGGTCAACATAAAATTGGGAAAGTTAAGGAATGCTTGAAAAAAACAGCTGTTTGGATCATTCCACAGGTGAACAGGTTCTTTAGAAACAGGTGAGTCTCATGTTTGGGTATAATAGGAGCATCCCCAAAAGGCTCAGTCCTTCACAAACAAGGATGGGCCCAGGTTCACCACTTTATCAACAACTGCATGAGCAAATAGTCCAACATTTTAAGAGAAATAAACATCATTCACAAAAAATGCATACTTCTTAAAACTCTGTCCTTAAATTATGCATATAGAACTAACTTTATCTGTGATTCATCAATATTTTCTTACTTGAATTTGTCCATACTCAGCAAAAAAATTGAGTCCCCTCATACCATGCGTACATACAGATAATGATCAGCTTTTCTAAAAAAAACTTCAAACACATATTTTTTAATGCATGATACATTCAAAATAGGTCCAGTAACAGAAAAAAAGCCTTTAATGGAATTCAATTAAAACTGTGAATTGACTAAGTTTTTCAAATAACCACTAAACTGATGCCTTTTCACCCTTATCATGCTAATAACTTTAGATCTTAAACTAAATGCTTTGTTCAAATTAAAGTTTGACTTTGCATATTGAAATGTCACACTCTGAATGTTAAGTAAATTGTCAACCACTCTCATCAACAGTGCCATGACTCAGCACAAACTCTGTAAACATGAGAGAACTTGCTTCTTATGACTATACATTTTCAGAGCAAATGATGCACACACAACTTCACCTTTCACTCAGACTAATTTATTCATTCATCTCTTTGGATATGTGCTGGGATCTCTATCACAGCACCAGGAGAGCCAGCTCATCATTTATCACCTCAGTGGTTTGGACGGGGGTCTGCCATTGAGACTCCGGGTGAGGAATCTGGAGAGTGGACTGTGTTGGTTTGATGCTGACAACATGGATGTCAAGGTCGTCAGCACCTCCTCCTGATGCACTGAACAGATGTCTTAATCTAGATGAATTGCTGATTGCAGTTAGCAGGTATGCACCTGTCACTTAAAAAATATTCTTATTCACTAATATATGCAAGGTGGTGAGAACAAAAGTGACTGGTATGCACAGGTTATGACGGTGATTTTGAGTATGTGCCTTTTTAAGGGGGAAGTAAGACCATTTATAAGCATTTATTAGCGAATAGGGCCAACTGTTTCTCAACGTAGAATTGTGAAACAAAAATGGACTTCATCATCTACACTCTATGATATGGTCAGAATATTCAGAGAATCTGGAGAAATCTCTGCATATAAGCAGCAAGGCCCAAAACCAACCTTGAATGGTCGTGACCTTTGACCCCTCAGGTGGCACTGCATTAAAAACCATCATTATTGTGTAGAAGATATTAGCACATGGGCTCAGGAACACTTCAGAAAACTACTGTCAGTTAACACAGTTAATCACTACATCCACAAGTGACAGTTCATGCAAAGGCAATGGCTCTTTTCCTAACCGCCTACAACAATAACAGTTCCTACTACTTCAGCTGAAATTCAGTATGTACTAGTCAGTATGCAAAATCTTGCGAGATCTGTAGTATACTACAAGTTCCCGGATGTCTTACTGATCCAAGACAATTTCTCAGGATGCAACGGGCCAGTCTACCTGGCGTACTGTTTCCCACAATGCACGGCGCTAATGCCGTTTGTCAATTCAGGGGCGCTCAGGTTGAGGTGAATTACTGACAAATACTGGAATAAATCAGCACAACTACAACACCAACAAAAATGTGAAACGGTCCGAGAGATAAAAGTGAAGTGACATGAAAGAAACAGCGGTAAATCTGCTCACTTCATCATGAAAGAGCTGTTTACTTTTACCAAATTCATAAAAGCCCGTAAATCATTTATCACTTATTTTTCAACTAACAGCCTACGTGGGTAATGAGGACGCAGTTTTTCCACCAGCTGTAAAAAAAATAAAAGTCAGTTGGTTACAGATTTATTTTCAATACACGATAACTTTAAGTATAAGATTAAAAATCAAATATAGCGATTTTGCTGTAATAAACTTCTATACCTTTGCAAATTTTATAAACTCAGGACTCTGTAATAATCTTTCCCCGAATTTGTTGTTTTACTAAGTGAATTAAAAATTTTCCTTGAACCACTAAAAATACCAAATAAATTCTCAAAAAAATGTACAACTACTATTCCCTTCCCATGCTTAATTTCATTTATTTATTTTACTATGGATCTCATTGACATCTAATTTAACTTATCTACTTTTATTGCTCCTGTAACTTCACCACTGATTGATGTGGTGAATTAATGACTGAAATGCCAAATGTACTCATGGTTTATTTATGAAAAAGGTAAACATTAGAAGAAAATCCATCAGCTACACTTCCTGAAACAGAAATCCGGAGTAGTGTACTACCAAACAGATCCAACAAAACAGTGCCTACTACCTGCTACTTTCACATGTAGTATGTAGTAGGCAGTTTGGAAAACAGCCAAAGTCAGATATCAACAACAGACGGACAGACAGACGCTGTTTTGGAAATGTCAGGTACCTGTCTAACATGAGTCTGCTTCTGTCCAAGGTTTTTGCCTGTTAAAGGCGAGTTGTCCCTCTCCATTGTAACTTTCTAAATACTGAAAAAAGCTGTTCTCATGGTGGGTTAGGATAGGCTCAGACTTCTTATCTAGTGTTGATCTTGGTTCTCTGTTAATAAATTGTCTTTGCTATAAATTACAGCGCTAGACCTGTTAATGTTTTCGAAAAGTGTCTTCAGCTGTTTGTTGTGCTCTGATGTTTATAACTAAAGACTGCTTGATGGTGGATCATTTAAACTATAAATGTCTTTTCTTTGCAGTGTATTAGATTGAATTTATATTATACAGGAATTGTAAATCATTGTATTTTGATTCTATTCACTTTTTTCACAACGTCCCAACTTCATTGGAATTGGATTGTAAAACATCAACAATACACATCATCATATCAGAGGAAATTTGGTCTTCCCATGCAGTATTTTCCTCTTTACTTCCCTCTCAGTCCTTCCCCTGCAAACACTCACTGCTTTCCTGATTAGATACACCTGTTCAGTGCAAATACTGTTGTGCTCATAAGTTGACATACCCTGGCAGAATGTATGCATTCTTGGCCATTTTTCAGAGAATATGAATGATAACATCAAAAGTTTCCTTTCACTCATGGTTAGTGGTTGGGTGAAGCCATTTATTAACAAACAACTGTGTTTACTCTTTTTAATTCATAATCACTACAGAAACTTCCAGAATTCATCTCTCACTCATAAAGCCACATTTGTGATCAACTTCCAGAAGATTAAACAGAGGTGTCAGGGCTGTATACAGTGCAAGTACTTGCATTTGCAAGGAAAACACAGATGTAAACCTGAAAAATAATGTGACCACAGTGTACAAATTAGAGGAGCAATGTACCGTATATAGCCTACAATAATTATGTGAATATTGTTTTGACAATGTGCAATTTGGAATTATTGAGTATTTATATTGTTTCAAAAATATCTACAATAAACTAAAGAACCCAATATGTCACATCTCATTTGCACCATAAGGACATTCACTCACTGCAACAGCAGATTTTTGGGTGATTGTATTTTTGGTTTTAGCGATTTGTGTCCAAGTGAGAGAAGCACTCCCTGGGTAAAGTCAAGAGTGTTCTTCAGTTCCTGAAGGTCCTCCAAGTTCAGGGTGTAAATAAGCCCAAAGAAAAGGCACATGGCATTGGGAAACTCATCAAAGTCCTCCAGCATCACTGTTCCTTCCAAAATGATTGTAGTACCTGAAGCCTCTAGGTGCAGTGAGTCAGGAGAAAAAGGAATTTCTTCAGGAATTACCATCAGGATCCAAGAGGTGTTGAACAGATGTCGCAATCCAGACAATAATATTAGCATTGCAACCACAAATATATCAGTGGTCACCTTGTATTTGTACAGTAGAAAACACAAAACAATCACTACAAAAACAGAAATTCAAGGAGGGTGGTCGTCTTCATCGGGAACACTGTGGGTCATCAGTGCATCAAATAAAGTTCAGCAGCAATGATTGAGGCCAGGCGGGAGAGAAGTAGCTAAAACTAAAAAATGTCACAGTTAAATAAAGGAACCACATTAAATAGATAAGAGGAGCAGAGTCAAATAACCAGAACTTAAGACTACTTACAAAGGAAGTCTTGAAGAAGTCTGTGCTCTCCTCTCCAAGGATGTCAGGACCATGGAGGACTGTTGTTTGCTTGGTAATAACATCCGTACTCTGAAAAGAAGTTTCAAACACTTAACACTCATAAATGGTCAAGGGTGCTCAGTTAACCCTTTCCAGCCAAACGTATCATACTTACTACATGAGTTCAAAGACCTCTATCTCATCAACATGATTAAAAGCTTCTTTTAAAAACCTGTTAAAAATATTTCGAAAAAACACATTCTACCACCTTGAGGATTGTCATGTTGCTGTGGTCGGCTGAAGCTGCATTTGGGCCCTTTTTGGCCCAAAATGTCCAGTCTCATGAAACCATCCATTCACATAATTTCAGGAAAATCATTGTTTGATTTTCAAGAAGCTTGATTCTTGATTTGCAAGTTTCGGCAAGAATAGCATCGAGATAGTTACTCTTAAAAAAAAAAAAAAAAAAATAGCCCATTCAAATAAATACAGGTTTAAGCACAAGTCCTTATTCTGTTGAATCAATATCTAAGACTTCTGTGTTTGAAAGTGCTGCTGGCCTCACATCTCATGAATAAATACTTTGTGAAGCACAAAAAAAATCCTTACTTTAGATCGGCACAGAAAACAGTGAACAAACAGCAAATAAGTCTTTAGTGATGACCTTAATTCATCACGCTTTGCTCTGTAATTAGATTTTCACTATCCCTTATCAAATGTTAGTGTCACAATCTATAACTGCTTAACACTTAGTTGATAACAACCATAATAGCTCATTTGTAACAAGTGAATCCATCATTTAAAAAGCATGACCAAATGGTAATTTGACACATTTAAGAGGGTCATATTCCTCAATAATAAAACATTTATAACTGTGTTTGTACGTGATATACACAAATGAGTATTAATGTATGAGCATAGCTTTACAGATGATGGGTTAAGTGTTAGTCAATACTGAACCACTGCTTTCCTAATGCTAAAAAGTGTGTAGTTAATATATAGTGTGACTAAATCTATGTTGGTCTCTACAGTGGTTCCAGGGCTGTTCAGGTGAACTCTTCCAGTCAGGGGCTTCAACACTCACACATGCTTACAGCCCTAAAAACAACAACATGACAGCAGGTAGAGCCACAGCCGTGACCCTTAAACCGAACGTCTCCTTCACAGATACTTGTTATCCTGGTCTTGCACCTTAGCACTCCTACATTAAAATAAGCTAATTATGTGATAAGGTTGGATTCCATGTGAGTTAATGCATGTGCCCGTACAAACATTTTTATTTCTTTCTGATGCAATTCCCATGTCATTTCCTGCATATACAATAGAGTAGAAGTGTGTTGCTGTACAGATAGAGTCCCAATAAAGCTCTCAGCTCCGAGTGTTGGCTGCCTCCACAGAGAAAACCCATCAGAATGAACTCCTCAGGGGACCAACATACAACGCAGCTCCTATCTTAATCCTCTTTCCTGTCTCTATGCTGTCATCCTCCTCTCTCTCTCTCCCTCTCTCTCTCTTTCTCTCTCTCTCACTCTGTTTGATAGAGAGAGTTTGACCGAAGGGGCTGTTAAAAACAGATGCTGAAGTGAAACAGCTGGTGTATAATATTTCATGCATATAATATTTTTCTGAATACGGGGGAATTTGTAGCTTGATATTCTAAATGTGAGCATGTGAGTGCTGTAATTCTTGGGTTATTACGTGACAAATGAGCCGTGTCCCTCTGCTGCAGCTTTAACAGATATCCTGCTTTGGAAGGAATTATGTTATTATTGCTTTAATGTCACACAAATTAATACTTTATTCTCTCCCTGGCTGAAACTTTTATGATGAGATAAAATTTGTAATATGTAAACCTCCAAAAGTCATGAAATACAGAATATCACTGAGTTCTGAGTGCTGCCCAGGTGGAAAATAGACATCAGGACATGATGTTTAATTTGTGAGGATCCTGGAGTTCCTCTAATTGCATGAGCCAACAGCCCTGGCTGCTGACAGACAGGAAATCATCTTTGTCAGCGTGAAGCCTTTTAGACTATAGGAGTCTGAGTGAGCATCAATCACCCTGATCATACATGAACAGTGACGGATGTTTTCAAGAGTTATCTTTACTCAAATCAACAATCTTTCACCTAAACCAGATGCCAGATGACATACACTTCTGTTTTGAGTTATACTTGAATACGAAGCAGACCTAGTCCCAGATCACAACTCAAAAGTTTTTATGAAACCAAAGACCAAAATTCTAAAAGGCACAAAAGAAATGAGGTGGCTGTGACTCAGTGGTAGAGTCATCGTCTTGCATCGGAGGGTCTTGGGTTTGATTCCAGCTCCTACAATCACATGTCAAGTGTCCTTTAACAAGATGTGTTTGTTAAAACTGATGGTACCTGAATTAGAAATCTACCCCATCAGTGTGCGAATGTGATGTGGGTAGATGAAAGAGATCAGCAGCGTAAAGTGCTTTGTGTAGTCAGAAGGAAAGAAAAGAGCAATTTAACTTCTGGTCCATTTATCAAATTCCAAAACCCAAATTTTCTCAGAAAACTCCAAAAACTTAAGAATACTGTCTCAGGGGGAAAAAAACTTACAATTGAGACAGGAGACAGAAAATAAGGCCAGGTTTGACACGACAATGAATCAACAACCAATTTAACTCTATACAGAGACTAAGGCAATGTCCACACATAGACAGGTTTCTGAGAAACCACATATATTTTTTTTTATTTGTTTAGGTCTATTTTCCACACAAAAACACAGTTTTATGTTACTAAAAAAATCTTTCCTGAAAACTCCAAAGTTTAAATTTTGGAAAACTCTGGTTTTATGGTTTCATGTATAAGCTGGTAACCAGAGGTTTTGGATCTCAAATGTCACACTTTGTGACAAAAAAGCCATTGACATCACATACAAGTGATGTTATGGCGAGCATCAATGTTGATGCAAACACTTTTTGCTGCTGTAGATACTGTTTTTTTCCAACGCTGGTGAAGAAAAAAATAAAAATAAAGACTTCTTCTGGCCGACAAGAGTTTCATTTCCCTTGCAAAGAAAAGGTCAGTCAACACATGAGCAGCACAGATGCAGCCTGACCCTGAACTCTGGGAGACACAGACCTTTAAGTTAGAAGAAAAACGCCCCCTTAGCTATGTTTCATACCTTGTCTGCTGTAGGAGTCCACATCAGGAAGAGACTATGTTTCTGGGGAGGGGGTTTAAGGGGACGAAGGGACCAAGTGTCTCCAAGAGGACACAGGGGGTGAAATGGGGTTTAAAGGTCTGATCTTGGAAAGGAAGCAAAAGGTGATGTACGATAGCGAGCCAAGGGATACAGTGGGGGTGAGGTCGGGAGTTGTGAAACAGGAGGTTTCACAGCGTGAACATCAAAATTTAATTACACTGCTTATTTCGTCAAGTGAATCTTATTATTTACATTGAGGAGCAAATATTTTTATCACTCCAAACAAGATCCCTGCACCATGTTTAAATGTGGCAGAATAGACAGAAATACAGGGAATCACTCTGATTGGCTGGTTTTACATCCATAAAACACTTCCACCTATGGGTGTGACCTGCTTAGAGCTGCACATATCGACAGATTTGCCCAGTCACGCGTGGATATTTTTCTTTTCTTTCTTCTTTATTTATTTATTTAGTAAACGATCAGGGATGGACAAAATTACTTTTTAAAACAAATGAGGGGAAATATTCATTTTTGAAAATATTTGGCTAGGTGTGGGCGAGGCCTAAATAGACAAGGGAGTAATCAAATTCAGGTGTGACACAATTGAAAGAACAGAAAGGAAACTCAAGGCTACGAGATAATACATTTCCAGACACACAGGGAGCACATACAAAATGAAGCAAGGGGGAAACACAAGAAGAATAACCAAGATATACAGAAAACCAGGGGAAACACACAACAAGAAACACTAAAAACACAACTAAAGAAACACCAGACCAAAAACATAGACACACCAAAACACAAGAATGAAACACAACCAAAGCAGGAAGAACAGCAAAACCTTAACTATGAAATGAAGAAGAAAACCCAACCCAAAGACAAAATCATCACAACTTCCTGATTTTAATGACAGTGTCGACTTGTGGAAGCATCTAATGTCTCCCTGTCTCCATTCATTGCTTCCTCATGGAGGAGGAGAGTGAAGTTGAGTTTGGAGCTGAACGTTGGGCTTTGAGCTCTGGCATACTGAGCAAGTGTAACATTACTGAAGTGATTTTCCTCTGAGCAAACATACCTGGAAGCACGCCAAAACCCCACTTCGCTCAATTCAGCCATGCCTGTAATTAAAACATTGGTCAAAGTGTTCCTAACACCCAAACATTAATGACAATGAGGTCCTACCATCCACAGTTGGATGCTGCTCACTGACTTCAGGCTGGGAGGACAAAGAGGAACTAATAGAAATAATAACTTATTCAAACATATCCTGAAACTTTGTGAGATGTAGAGGATCATGAAACTGTTAACGTGAAAACAACATGTTGATTTTTAATTTCATATGAAAGTATGAACATTCCTGAACTTTGTCTTGGTGCAGGTGAACAATTTGCAAATGTTGGCTTCCATTCCCTTTCCTGACTTGCAGTTAACATTTTGGGGGTTTTTTGTCAAGTAGCGAATTAGCTTAGCTGAGAGAGTGGGTGTGGTCTTATGTTCAGAAACTAAAATGTACCACATACTGAGTCTTTGCTCCAAGCAGAGGAGTTTGAGTATCTTTGGGTCTTGTCCACGAGTGAGGGGAGAACAGACAGATCAGGACAGCGTCTGCAGTGATATAGACGCTATATGTTAGAGTAAATGTACATAAGTTATCCCATATATGCTGATATTTATCCACAGTTTCATTTTCTGATATTCCTTCTTTACTTTCACCTAGTTTCTGTGTAGCACATAGTTTCTGTGTATCTCACTGATGAGCAGGTCTTGAGAGAGGTCGCAGCTGTTTGCGCAGGCAGCTGCATCACTTCTCAGAACTGTGGGAGCCTTCCATAGTCAAGGACGGTTTGAAGATGGGAGGACACTGGACACCCAGCGTGTACTCGTTTGCTGGACTTTATGCACATACAAACACGTAGTCATATTTTGTGTAAAATGTCATGGTGTAATGCTCCCCCACCCCCTCAGAGTGCATCATGTAACTAAGGCCCTCTGAGGGAATATAAGGTGAGGATGGGCAGAGTGGGATTTAGAGCGTAGAAGATCTGTAACTGAGCACATCTCTGCGTTCTCCTTGCAAGTAAAATTAAAATTATGTTGTCTTTTCCTCATTTGTGTCTCTTTTCTGATGTCTTTGGTTGCTTAAAACCTGACACTATACCAGTTAATTTTTGAGAGGAGAGAGCTGAGGCAGAGGGCAAGACTCTCAATTTACCGGTCAATCTAAGTTCCAGCCCTCACATATGGTCCTGAAGTCTGGGTAGAGACCAAAAGACCGAAAGACCAAAAGATCACGATGGCAAACAGAAGCAGTCGCAGTGAGCTTCCTCTGTTGGGACTCAGGGAGAGACTCATGCAGACTTCATGCACCAGGAACAGCAAAGGAGAAGAGTCTGGCCAGAGATTTAGAGTCATGCTGTGCTGGGAGCACCAGGTAACCATGTAGGCCTGAGCCAGTGTAGTTGCTGTTTTATGCGCCAGAATATGAGCTTTAGATTGGAGCTGCCACTGGAAGGCAGTGAAGAAAGATTAACAACAGGGTGACACGTGTTGTTTTGAGCTGGTTAAAGGCAAGACGTGGTGCTGCATACTGGCTCATCTGCAGAGGTACCACACAGGTGTGGTAGTCCTGCCATCAGCATCTGTTGTGGTGGGGTCTACTACCATTAAACCTGATGCACTTCTGTAGAGCTGACCTGGCTCATGCATACTGTTAATCCTTTTTTTTTTTTCTTTTTTTTTCACCCTTAGTACAAACGGTCTGTTTTTATTGCTAATGACTGGAAATGTAAACAGGCCCTGTGTGCAAGTCATGCTGCCATCTGCACCATGCACTCAAAGATGTCATGTGTTATCTCTCCACACAAATGTAGTTAAATGGTCATGGCTCAGTACTGATGAAGGACTTTTGAAGGCTTTCTGAAAACTCAAAGCACTTTAAACTTCTCGTCTCTTTCACCCACCCACAATACATTCACACACTGATGGCAGAGACTGCCACTACAAGTCAGGTTCACCATGTAATTTGGCCAATATTTAGTGGAGAATATCAAAACTAAACATTTTTGGAAACTTTATGATATGAGCAATCAGAAAAACTATGTTTTCTTATAAGTGATTAGACATGAATGTGTTGCTGTCAGTGTCCAACCTCAGGACCTCAGGATGGTATCTTGGTATCTTTAAAAATAAGGCAGACTTGAGTGAAAGAGCCTTTTCCAGAAGAAAACAGAAATGTTAACTGCAAGAAAATAGAAACGAAAACATTGTTTTTTTCTGATTGCTTATTCTAAAAGGTTTCCAAAAATGCAACGTTTTCATACTCCACATTAAAACCCTACCAAAGTTGGAATCCAAACATAGTGGACCTCACTAGACTGTTGACCATCAGTTTTTAAGAACACACTCATACCCATCCACACACAGCTGACCTACCATCGGAGCAATTTGGGGTTCAAAGCCTTGCTTGAGATCACTTTGGCATGTGACCACAGGAGCTGGCATTGAACTCACAACCTTCCAATTCAGAAACAATCATTCTACCACTGAACCAACGCATGTGTTCTTTCTCCCTCTCTCTGGATCTACAGCTGTTGGGATCATTACAGCGAGCAGACGCGTTGATGAGTGCACACAGAAGCCATACCTCTCAGAAGGTTTATTCTTGCTGCGTTCTGACGTTAATCTACCTTCTTAGCTTATTGCTGCAGTTCAGACTGACAGTGTGTTGAGTGAGAGGCATTTTTCCTCAAACTACAGTAAAATTCATGGTTTCCCCCTGGGGAGTGTTTTATCTCTTTTGGTTGCTATTACATAGTGAGACAGCTGCAGGATCCATAAAGAAGGCAGCTACCTTGTTAAATTTTCTGATGATACTGCACTGTCATCTCTCCTTCAGGGCCCACAACACCGGAGCTGTGCTCTATCAGCCTTTGTAAAGTGCTGTAATGATCAATAATTTTTCTAAGTACTGGGGTACACTGTCACAGTCAGCAAAGGTAGGACATAAACACTGAATTCATTATTTTCCCTGTCCTATTCCACACCCTGGAACCTTTATTCTCCCAGGATTCAGTTCTCTGAATCTGTCTTGATATGCTGATTTGATGGTGTAGGGCCCCAATGAATCATTTGTTCAAAACACTGAATGAAATATTTCTCTTGACACCCACGATGAAACTTGGTGGTTGCAGGTGAATTTGCACCCTGTAAATCCTAAGAAGTATCAGTGATGGTTTTATCAGTCCAGCACTATAATTTGATGATCTGTTTTCTCTTCAGCATTTGTCCATCTCATGGGATGTGACCCTGACTTGTTTATATATCCAACTTTTCACCAAGGATATTCTGCAGAGGATAATCACACTCTTTTTTTCAAAAACAGAAACAATCAAAGAAAGCGGTTTGTGTAACATGCATATTAAGTCAAAAAAGCTGCATTTGATGACTGCAGTTCAACAGCTGGGTTTCAATCATGTGATTTTGATGAAGCACTAAGAGGTCGCAATTTCAAATGGAGAGCAGGAGGTGATACTGGAGAATATGTCTATAGAGGAAACTGTTGTTTATATTGCATTGATTTAGATCCATTTGTAAGACAAAGATACAAGCAGTGAATTACCAAATATGCTAGGTGTGTCCTAAATCTCATGATGATGTGTGAGTTTTCTACAGAACTTCAAGTTTTGTAGACAATCTTGGCTGTTGATGACACAAACTACCTGCTCCTTCAGATGTCCTACTCCACTAAATAGGGATGAAAGCCAATAAAAGTATGGCAGCATATAACCTTTTTGATGAACACTGTTTGGTCTCCCCCAGTTTTATCTGTCAAGATGCTGGCAGCTAGCAGTATTGGGTAAAATGCAAACAAACATGCAACACATCTGAAGGGCAAAGTTAACCACAAGGATAGGCAAGGATTTGAGGAGGTTGAGTTTTCTCATTCATATGGGCACTGCTGTATGACGTAGGAAAAACAACATTTGTATGTTTGGATTAAACTGTGCAGCTGTGAAACTTAAATACACTGTATGCAGAAATTTTCGTTAAGTTTGATTTTGTTGTTTGCATACAACATCCAAACTGGCTCTTCCTCCATGGCTCAGTGTCAGCTGCAATGCATGCTCACTGCCTCTGACCATAGCTAATAGCATGGCTAACAGTTGTAGCAAACTGGCAGAGAAGGAGGGGTGTGTGAATGTATTGTGGATGGGTGAAAGAGACTGGAAGTGTAAAGTGCTTTGAGTTGTCAGAAAGCTTTAAAAAGTCCTAAATCAGTACTGATCCATTACCATTTAACTACATTTGTGTTGAAACATTATGACATGAGGGCATTGTGTTGTTTAAGGGGAGTAAATTATTTAGTAGAGAGATAACACATGACATCTCTGAGAGCATGGTACAGATGGCAGCATGCCTTACACACAGGGCCTGCTCATATGTCCACTGTAGAGGCCTAGAGATGACAACTGAGCAGGATTATTCCTGTAAAAACTGACTTTTTTTTTTTTTTTTTTTTTTTTTTTTTTTAAATCCTGCATACTCTTCCTTTAATGCTACATAAACACAGTCACACATTTTGTTTTATATTTTTGGCTGTTTGAAATACCTTTGATGATGTGTTTCCAGCAGACACGACATGAGCAGATTGCGTCTCTCGACTGCAGATGATGATTCAAAATCTGCTTTTGACAGTATTGTTCTGTGAGCTTTTTACATTTCTCATCTTTGAGGATGACATCTTTGGTTCTTTGTGAAACCCCTTCTCCATTCCTCAATTAGAATGGTAGAAGCAGTTGTACAAAAACACTACACACAAAACAGATATTTTAATTTTTTCAGACAGGAAATTCTTAATCATCTGCACTTCCTTCCATCTGATTTTCGTGCTGTGAGGATGCAGCAGTGTGACATCATGTAAAGCTAAACTATTAGCTTTCTTCCCCTTTGTATCACTGTAGTGAGCAGAGACTTGTATGTCTGACTTTTTATAATATTGAATATTTTTCAAGGACAAAAAAAGTGTGTGAGTCCCTGTGCATACATGCATGCCAGAGGCCATCCTGCTATCCAGGGGACAGATATCTGACCCTTGGCCCCCTGCTTCACCTCCCACTCACAGCTGCAGCAGCAGTTCTCAGCCCTTTATGGAAATGTAAAAAAATAAAATAAAATGTTTAACTGGATATGAAACACACACTTCATCTCATCATGGCTCCTCTGCTGCATGTGAAGCAGAGAATGATAACGGGGTGTGCAGAGACGGCTGTTTGGGATTTAGGACACTCTCTGCACTATCTAGAGGAAGGTTTAAGAAACATACTCATTAGCATGCTAAGCTGGAAGTCCATCTGTGGCCGCTATACTTCAATAATCCTATCTAAAAAGAGAAAAACCCTCCTGCTCATTCTGTTTCAGTCCCTGGCACTCCAATCCTCTGTGATGGTCGCTACCTGACCTTTTCTACTCCAACACCTCATTTCAGAGGTAGCATGTATTGTTGGTGCCCTACAGAAGCATGCATCCCCTCCTTCAGAGATAAGAAAAAAGCAGATTAAACTGCCTCACTGCATTCACATGGATACAGTCATTTTATCCTTAATGCTGTTCACTGAATATTTATTGCTCCATGAATGGTGTCAGAATGTCTGTCACAGTGAAGTGAATACTGACTCTGACTGAAATCTGGTTCCTGGATCAGTGAAGTGACATTTGTGAATGTAATTCAGTCAAAATGCTCACAGTGTGTTAACAGTGTCCATTTTACCAGCTATCTTAGATTTAGTCTCAATTTAAGACACCCTCTCTCTTGTGGAGTATCTCTGTGTGATAACTTATCATGGTCTCTCCTCCTAGTGTAAAGCTGCAGCTCCATCTCTGCTCATCTATGGAGCAAGCAAAGGTCATTACACACAGACACAAGTGATATTATAGAAGGATGATCCGTACTTCCAGCTAGATTAGAAAAGAGCACTTTTCCTGATAGAAACTATGGCTCCCTGGCTTCAAAGAAAAGTACTGCAGGTACAATAAAAGGATTGTGTTTTTATCAGGGGCAGACTGACCACAGGGAGGTGCAGGAGGCTTCTGACTGGCTTTGTTCCAAAAAAAATTTTTACTGGATACAATGCGACAAGGTGATGTATTTATCAACAGCAACTAAGTGCTGTTGTTTAAAACATGATTGCAAGCTTCGTAAGCTTGTAGTGTAGTTTAGCAGCTGGTTACATTTAGCGCCACCCACAGCCTGGTGCACTGAGACGTATCCCTAATGAGTGAATCCTGGTTACATCCTACCAGTGCTCATCATTCCAACCTCACCAAACAGAGTGTATGTAACTGGCTCTCCATTTTATCAGTAGACTCTCAGATTTAAACAGATCACTGCATTATAAGTGCTGCATGAGGACAGGAGTGAACATTGTCGAACACCTTGGCCCATGTTTTAGCTTTAAGCTCGTGATTTAGCCTTTCGCCTGCGCTCTGTCACTCTCCCAATCAGCTTTCTTCTGGTCCTTTGTACCTCTTCTGTCAGACAGTTCAGCCCCAGTGTTCACTATTAATTGAATAATTTCAAGAACTTGTTTTCTGCACAGAAAAACACGGATCTCTCTTCTCACTGCTACATTTTGACTTGCCATAAATCAATCTGGTCCAGTCTGACCCACTCGGGAAGCTAAGAATCAGCTTAGAACTCACCTATTTTAGCCTATTTCACCTATTTCAGAGTTTAACATTGAAAATGTCTTGTTTGCCATGTGTCTGCCTGTCTGATCAGATTTATCGGTCAGATCCAGTTTCCCTAACAGACACAGGAAGTCTGACATCCCTTAGCTATAACAAATTACAGTGCAAACAACTCAAGGTGGTTTTGATGCGATTTAATTTGATTTGGAACATAAAGTCACTGAAAAAAATACTGTATAGAAATAAGTATTTTCTCCTACACATCTCCCACATTATTTAACTACTGCAAGCAACATAGCAGTTCATTGTGATCACGATGTACCAAACCATCTAGATGCGTTTTGATTTCAGATGGTTCATATAATAACAGTGTAACAGGATTTATCTTAAATTTATCTGGAAGCGTGGAACTTTTCCTCTTCCCCCTCTGGAGCCTGAAGCTCCATAAAAGCAGCTCAGCTCAGTGACGACCAACACATGGGCTTTGCATCTCATTAGTGGCCAAAAACATAAGTCGCTCTCAGAGGATAATTAAGAAAGAAGACTCTCACTTGGCCTGCTCATCATTGTAAAAGACTAATGCTGGCTTGCTCTCCTTCCTGTCTTCTGGCCCTAAAAAGCCTTGCTGCTGCTGCTGCAGCAAACTTTGATGAAAAAGGAAAAGCTAAACTCATCTGAAACCATGTTTGTGCTCAGACTTTTTCAGCCTTTCCTTCAGCTTCAACATAAAATTTCTCCACACACCCTTTCATCACCCCACCCCCACATGATGCATATCACAGCTCCTCTGTTTGTGATTGCATGATCTCAGCACAAACGTATCAATCATGGATTTTTCTGGGAGTCTCTGAGCTTGTCTTGTAGGTTTCTCTTGATTGTAGTTGTGGCCTACTGCTGTTAACCCTACAGACTCAAGATGCTATAGCTTCTACAGTCTCACCACAATCATCTACACCACACTGAACAAAACAACAACTCTGTGTATTCCTCTGTGTCTCTGTGTTAGAATCTCTCTGGCTATATCCATCTCTCGCTCACCCCCCCCCCCATCACCCCAACACAGTCGACGGATGGCTGTCTAACATGAGTCTGGTTCCGTCCAAGGTTTCTGCCCATTAAAGGGCAGTTTTTCCTTGCCACTGTAACTTGCTAAAAACTGCTGCAAAGTGCTTCACTCGTGGTGGGTTAAGATAAGATAAGATTCCTTATCTTGTCTTGATGTTGGGTCTCTGTTAATAAAATAAAACAAATTAACATTGACAGGTATCAACCTGTTAAAGACAGAGCGTCTTTGCCTGTCTTTTTTAGTTGACACTTATTGTAATATTATATTGATACGTTCTGGGAACTTTTGCACTGTACACTTTATCGCATATCTGCTGTGACTGTAAATTTCCCCATTGTGGGATGAATAATTTAACATTTTATCTGATCTAATCTCTTAGATTTTGTACTCAGGTCTTACTTATCCCAAATTGCAAGGTGAAATAAAAAGTGCACACCAGACAAAAGTTTGTGTGTCAGGAGGACAAATAAAGACAGATCGATTGATTGACCGAACCTGCATAAACTATTGCTCAAGTATGGGCAAAGACTCTTGGAATCTGTAGATATCAACTCAAAACCCTACCTTTTTCAAAATAAAAGCCTTTAACACATGACCTCCACTTCATACCTGTCCTGCACATTGTATCAAGCATTCGTGAGTATTTGAAAAAGCGCAGTATACGGCTTGTTTTATTCTTGTGATATCTCCATGCAAACAAACAATGTCATTATAGCAGCCTAGTCCCTTGCACAGGCCCTCTCAAGTAAAAAAATAAAAATCATGTCATGCACCCCTGAAAGTTTGTAACTGCCAGGCAAAGACATGCTGACGACATAGCGGATGAACAGAAGTTCCAAGTGTCTAAAGTAGAGAATTTCAGGCTTTTATATGATTCATCACACAGATCACAGTGATGACTGTGTGATGTACAATTCCTTATGGTCACATTGGAGGGGGGGGGATGTTGTAAACAGTGTGAACAAATGCAAACTTCTTTTAGGCTAGTTTTGTGCTCTGATAGATGTGTGTTTGCAATACACCGCCCCCTGCAGTTTGAAAAAGGACACTATTGGATGCCAACAGAATTTGCATTGGATGCTGAAAAAAAATTAAAGCCCTGCACATTCTCACATGCTGATTCTGTGCCTCTCGTTTCTGTGTGTCACATTTGTATGGAAAGCATAACACAACCTAAAGTCCTTTCAATCACCAAATTATTATTGTCTCCAAAAAGGTTTAGAACTTCTCAGTAAGATTTTAAAAATAAAAGTAAAAACACAAACCTACCTCTCCACCTACTTCCATGTCAGCAGTGAAAACAGAAGACACATCACAGCCCACCCTTTACATGACAGTACAGTCCAATACATGACTACCTGTGGGTGTTCAAAGGAATATGAGAACAAACAAAGCAGTAAAAGCTTCCCAGTATGACAGCAGGCAAACATGTGCTCTCATACTTTAACAAAGACACTCAAAACTTCAGGCTCAGGCAAAAAAAAAACCAAAAAAAAAACTTCAGGCTCAATATCAAAATGTAGCAAACAGTGAAAGCTCAAAACAGCATATTTCACAAATGAAGACAACATCCCGGTTTGACTTCAATTCATCAAAGTGATTTTTTTTTTTTCCATATTCAACCATCTATCTAGAGAACTCCATTCCATAAACCTGTGCCTTGTGGTTCTGAGATCTGCTGTTGCTCTTAAATACAGCTCTGGAAAAAATTAAGAAACCACTGCAAATTTTTTCAGTTTCTCTGATTTTGCTATTTATAGGTATTTGTTTGAGTAAAATGAAAATTTTTGTTTTATTATATAAGCTACTGACAATATTACTCCCAAATTCCAAATATTGTCATTTAGAGCATTTATTTGTAGGAAATAAAAAAATCCCTAACCCTGCACCCAAATGAATTTGATATACACTGCCAGGTCAAAAAACAACAGTCACATCAGGGTAAGAAGAGAGGCAGGCCTGTGGGGGCAGTGCTATGATCTGGGGTTGCTGCAGTTGCTCAGGTCTAGGTTCAGCAACATTATGTTTCCAAAGAATTAGGTCAGCTGACTAAATGAATATACTGACTGACCAGGTTATTCCATCAACAGTTTTTTTCTCCCCAAATGGCATAGGCATATTCCATAACAACAATGCTGGGATTTCTGGGGCTTAAATAGTGAAAGAGTGGTTCAGGGAGCATGGAACATCTTTTTTACACATGGATTGGCCACCACAGAGTCCAGACCTTAACCCCACTGAGAATCTTTGGGTGCTGGAGAAGACTTTGTGCAGTGGTCAGACTCTACCATCATCAGTACAAGATCTTGATAAAAATTAAATACAACACTGGATGGAAACAAATCTGTGACATTGCAGAAGCAAAGCAAAAGGCCATCCAATGGAATGTCAGAGTGTGACCTTTTCTTTGGTGGTGACTTTTTTTTGGCCAGGCAGTTTATATGCATGTCATAATCTCCTCATCAGTTTAGTATTTCATGATCTAATAGTGTTTGAGAAGGATGCATCCTTGGGGCTGAAAGTCCTCAACCAATGGGCTCCTTTTGGAGCTCAAACACAGCTCCATCTCTACTGTCTTCATGCTTTCGACAGAGGAGTGCTCAGTCCACTCTTCCTTCGCTCTCTCACTGCTCCAAGCTGTTTGAGGCTTTTAGAGATGGCTTCAACCAGCTTCAGATGGCTTTGACTCTGGAGCTGCCCTCCTTTTTAAAGTTAACAAATCCATCTGCTGTGTAATAAAGCTCCATCAAAACACCACAGGTTCGGGCGCAGATGGCCTAGTGGATATGGCCGCGCACCATGAGGCTTGCCCTCGAGCGGGTGGCCCGGGTTCGATTCCCGACTGTGGCCTGTTTCCCGCATGTCACTCCCCACTCTCTCACCCCATTTCCTGCTCTATCCACTGTTCTCCCCTATCCGATTAAAGGCAAAAAATAAATAAAAATTAAAATTAAAAAAACACCACAGGTTCAGTACCCTCCATGCTAACGGGCTAACGGTGGTGCTACACAGAGCCTGTCATCCCCTTCTATGGTGTCATTTATCACTTCCCTCTACTGGTTTGGCAGTCCTTATCTGGGTTTGTAGCACAGAGTGGAAAAGCAGAAAAACAGGTGACAGGAACCTGGACTTGCTGGTCATGAAGCACATCGAGCTCTAAATGAACAGTAATCAGGCACACTCCCCTGAGGCTGCACTATGATGATTATCTCACCAGTCTAAGCAGCCAAACTCAGCCCCACTAAAAATTACAACTGCTAAATATTTACAATACCCATGATGAAGCTTAATGAATCTCATTAATAATAAAGCTTGAAGCTCACACAACTCCTTCTTTTATCTTTTATCACAACATAACTGGACAGCAGGAAGCAGGTTTTTCACTGTGTGGCTAAAGTGTTAAAACGACATGTTACCATGGCATTTTCCGTGCTGGGTGGTTCTCTGCATTAGTTCAGCACTGAATCAGCCCCTAAGTCATGAGTTTTAAAACAAGTTAAAATAGTATTGTGTTTAGTGTTCAAAAGGTGTTCTTCATATTTGCAGGTTAGGAAGAAAGGAGGTGGAAATTATTCTGAACCAAAAAAAGAAAATTATTCCGAATGACCCATCTCATAATTTCTCCCTCTGAGTAATGAGAAGTAGAGGCATGCTAGCAAAACAGAACACTTCAGTCCTTCCCCAGTTTTTCTGACAAATACAATTTAGACGTATCAATTAACTTTCATTATTTCGAGTTATGCCATTACAATGACATAACTTGAAAATGTGACTTAAGAAAAAGCAGTAGCTCCCATAATCATAATTTATGATAAAGTATGATTGAGTCAGTGAGCCTTGGTTAAAGTGAACATGAGCTAATACAAGAAACAAAAACATATTCAAGTAAATTCTCTTGTGTGACAATCAGATAAGCTATGATAAGATACCCCTTGATTTGTCCCACAATAGGGAGAAATTAGTTACAGAGGCAAACAAGAAATATACAGTGAAACACGTTGCAACAAGAATATCAAGTATATAAAATAGACAAAGTCAGACCACAGCAGATGAAGACAGTTATGATAAAATGGTGCTTTGAAAATCCTGAGGCACATGTAAAAATGTGAGATATGCACAGAGGTAGAAGTTTACTGACAGCAAAGACCCAGGAGACTGAGCATTTGATGAAAATGTGTGATTTTGATGAACTGATTCACTGTCTCACATGTCCCCCTTTTCCTGTGATTTGACCTGTGATGCTGCTGTGTATAGAGGAGACTATGGGCCTGATCTACTAAAGGTTTGCATACAAAAATGCAAGCAAAGTCGATAGCGTGCGCATAGCTGATCTACTAACAGAGTGCAGACATGGATTGCGTTTCTCATGTCAGCAAAACAGCCATCCATCCAGCCATCCCCATCCATTTAGCTGTTTTAGCGTATACAGTTTGCACGTGTGAAAGGTGCAACCAATCATAGGGCTTGTGGTCCACATGGTTTTGAGGCATTACATTTTGGAGAAGGTGCATGTTGGCTGCATGTGTAGGCCTCTGCATAGGAAGTGTTTTCAACTTAGCAACGTTGTGGCTGTTTAGTAACTTATCAGACCCCTCCAGTGACTCTTTTAAAAAAAAAGAACCAGCAACAAGTGTAACGTCTTTTGGAGTTTCCAAAGTTTGTAGACCCAGACACAAAAACACTCACTGATCTGACTCTCCCCAACAAGCAATGGGTTTTCATTTCAAACTATAAAAAATAGAACAATCAACAGATCATTACTCAGCTGTTTTTTTATGAAATAATGTGTTATTTTAAGTGTGAAAGTACTTTATTGATGTATAAGAAACAGAAGAAGGAAGGACATGGCTGATAAAGTGAAAGACAACGATTTGGAAGGAGTCTGAGTTGAGAGCCAGAGTGCAGCACTTTTCCAAGTACAGGAGTACAGTCTGGAAGGAAATTGGATGAATGCCCCCATCGTCTGCTCTGAGTGACAGGCAGCCTGCTGGCTCCTCTTCTCTCCTCGGGCTATGATTTCTCTTTTTTTTACTCACAGAGGATTTGTTTGGACATGGTACCACTGTCTCCAAGGCAGAGCAGCATCATAATCTGTTTTTCATAGCATACAGCAGAAGGTGACAGGGAGGATAAGAAAAACAGGGCAGTCTAAGGACAGCTTTTTATGTGTGTTCAGGAAAAACTTTACACTAAAGACTGTGAGTCTTTCAATGGAACCAATGAGCAAGAGATGAAAATGACATTATCGCTTTAATGTTACTTTTGCTCAGTGGTGTGTCTGTGGGGATAGGTGTGGGGGTTGCCCCTCTTTGTGACCGAACAGTTAAAAGACACGTTACTTCCCCTCTGGTGCCCAAAATGGTGCTGAAGTGCCCTGTTAGGAGGCAAATTAGCTCTAAAGTGCTCCCTTGGGAGCCAAAATACTGTGAGGTGCTCTCCTTGGAGGCAGATTCATGCTTAACTGCCCTCTTGGAAGCCAAGAGTCATGGGAAAGTGCCCTAGGTGACAGTCACTGCCCCTTGAAAACATTTGGAACTTACCACTCATTGGTTGGGCTTCACGTACATGATGCATCATGCATAACGTATGATCTCCACAACCGCTTCTCTCAATAATAATTTTAAACAATGGCGGGGTGTTGGAGGGCTGTGTTAGTCCTGGAACTGGCCTTGAACTAGTACGAGCACCAGTTTGGTGGAAAAGGGGTATTTGAGGCTTTGTTTGGTGCTTGGGCCAGGGAGGGAGGCAGATTTTATGAAGGCCCTGACACATAAAGCATAGCTCAATGGCTGAGTTCATGTCTCTACTGTGGTTGCTTCCATTTCACATTGATAACAAAAGAAGAATATTCTAAATTTAATGGGGTAAAGGTGTCATTTATGACATGCTTTAAGTCACTGACCTCTTCACAACCAATCTTCAGACATCATTTGTTTCCATAAAGGGTTAATGGCTCACTTTCTCTCATGGGAGGTCCCTGAAGCAGCAGGAGATGAAGCCACAGAAGGAACTGTTGGAGAAAGTGTGATGTAAAGACCTTTATAGATGCCTTTTTAAGCTTCAAAGCCCCAGGAAGATGAAGGGAGACACCTGACAGGTTGACTTCTCTTTTTCTTTCCGTTACGCTTGACTTAATTTGAGAATGTGAAAAAAAGTATTTTATCCTGGCCAGTGTGAACATCATGCCTTTTCTACAAGCTTTTTTTTTTTTTAGCACTGTCTGACTATAGGGAGGGCCAGACAGCAGCTCTGTGAACTCCACCACAGAAAGCAGTGATTCTGTCGATTTAATTACACAAGACAATGGTGGATTCAGGGGCCATCTCCCCACTGCCTGCTGCTACTGTCAGCAGACCCAGCTATGAGCCTGGACCACAGCCCTGACATCAACTAAATTCAGTAAAGGCCTGTATCGCTCTCTGAGTCTGTGTGTGTGCATGTGAGTGTGTGTGATAGGGAGAAAGAAACTCTGCCTGTTCTCCAGACTAATGAAAGAGGATGACAGGCTTTTAGCCCCTGGACTCCAGGGAGGAAGGAGGCTGGATGCTGTGACACTAATTGCAGGTACAAAGTCACTGATTTGACCAATCAGAGCTTATTATCTCTGCTGATGGGGGCATTGCATGACTGTGTGTACCTTTCCATACACCTCCCAGTCATCTCACAGGCGTCAATAACATACTACCCTGATTCACAGCCAAATCCTGGAAACTCCTCATCACCCGACTCCTCCTCAAAAATATCTAGAACTCGTGGGAGTTGCTGTCTGTCTCACACTGCCACAGTTGGATAGCAGGGCTTAAGCTGGGCGATATTCACAATTGGCAGGTCCTCTCCAGAATCCTCCAAGACAATGTGATAATTGAGTCGACTAATTTTCTGCACTATGCTGTAAGGGCTTTTCCATCGTGGAGCAATTTTTGCAGGGAAGGATTTGTCCAACTGGGAGCAAGGGTGAGTTTTCAGCCACACTCTGTTTCTTTCCTCAAATGCCTCATCGCTCCTGTTCCGGTCATAGTTGTTTTTTGTCTTGTTTTGGCTTTTTGCAGATTCTCCTTTATGTAAGACTTTAGGTCTGAGATCTGGGGGGTTATCCCATAAGATGGGTCGTCTGGGTTACAACGAGTACGACTCATTTCAGCATCTGCTGGCCCCCTGAGTGTCCGACCAACATTGAGTACTGCCCGGGCCATTCCAATAGACTACGCCAAGCCCAAGGGTGACGGTGGCAGAGGATTCAGTGGCCGCGATGGTGGCAGAGGCGGCTGTGGTGGATTCGGTGGTGGCTTTGGCAGTCGTGGTGGTGGTGGAAGAGGTGGTGGAAGAGGAGGCCCTCGTGGAGGTGGACGTGGTCGTGGTGGCTTTGGAGGTGGAAGAGGTGGTGGCAGATTCAGCATCAAACCCATAGGGAAGAGGATCAAGTTTGATGACTTAATCTTAGAAATGGAGGACAAAATGGATAAACCCTTTAAATACATTCATAACCAAATCACATCCACAATAAACTGGCATCTCAAACCATATCACGTTGAACTGGTGACAGATGTCATATCTCTTATGACACCAATGGCAAACACAATTCAAAACTTGGAAGAAGTCTCACATTGTGCTGTTAAACTACATACCCTGTCTCAGGAAGTGAGCCATTGCTGCTTCACTCCATTTTTTCCATCCCAGAATCTTGTGGACACTGCGGCACAGACCCAGCGGCCCAAACTATAGTCCACAACCTGTCCAGGCATTTTGGAAGAGGAACTCATTATTCCCACTCACACTGAAATACATAATGAAACCAGACCGTTTTCCGTGCTAAAAGTCCGATTAAAATGCAGTTCCCCGTATTTGGGAGAATGGAGGATCCTCGAGATCCACTTTTATTTCTGGCCTCTTGGCTTTACATCCCCTTACTGATGCTGAGCTTATTGCCACCCTCCGCAATGTTTTACATGGTACAGCCCGTGATTGGTGGGATGTGGCACGCCTGGAAATTTCAACTTGGACAGAATTTGGAATTGTTCTGCATTCCTGTTGGAGGAAGAATTAGCAGATAGAGTCAGAACTTGTGTGCAAGGCGAAAATGAGAGCATTTGAGATTTCATTTTCCATTGTTTTCCTGAAGGAGTACAATGGGAAGGGTCTGGCAAACAAGTTTTTCTTGTGTTTCCTGTCCAATGTCCCATCGTGCAGGCCGAGCCACGTGTGTGTTCCAGCTATTTCATTTTGTCAAATGTGCATTTTTTCTGTTTCACTGAAACACACCATTGAGTTCAGGTTTTTTTTTCTTTTACTTTTACTCACGGTCGCTCCGGTGAGAAAGGGAGAGGGAGGGCTAAGTGCAGCAGACAGACAGGACAGGAGGAATACAGCAGCGAAGAGATGTTTGTCAGCCAACTTAAAATCCACAACAGAGTCCCGCTTCCAAGCGGGTACATCCCGAGTGCCTGAGGACTTAAGCTACCCTGACTTTCCTCGGATAATCTGTGGCTAGTAGAGGTGCTTGGTGCTCCTTCCACACCCCAGCAGCCGGTAAGTGTGTCTGGTGTCGTAACGTCTGCCATTTTCTCTGCCTCCTGACAGGTATGCTCCAATGGAAGCCAAAGGGGCGGCGCGTAACAGTGGTTATTGAGGAGCTGCGCCCACTCACAGAGTCAGTCGTGCCCACCCCAGGAACAGATGTTGTCAATATTGGGGTCTTGTTTCTTTCTCCATTAGAGTAGCCATCTTCTATTAATTCTATCTACTTATCGATTCTACAAATCAACCTACTAAACCAATGAATGATGGCAATGTGCAAGCCACTCTCAAACAGAGGCTGACTGCAGGCAGGATACTTTTTTTTTTCCTTTTTTTTACCTTGTCCTGTTCAGCATCACGACAACAGAATTGTGGTCCGGCTGCCGTATTTTGCAGAACACATTTTACTTTGCCAAGAGGAGCCATTTGTGTAAAACGCTCCCCTTGAGATTTAAATGATATTTTTATTAGTGTTTTGTAATTTATTTTTTCTGTACATTGCCAAGGTTAAAGGTTACTGCCTGACCGGACTAGGGTGAAAACAGATGAGGGATAGTGACAGAGGGAAAGAGCAGACAGAGAGGGAGAGATAAACTATAAAACAACAGAAGAGAACAACCACAACAACTGGACGAGTGAACGCAGACAGGGGATCCAAAACCAGCAGCTGATCCTGCAAGAAAAAAAAACAAGGGGAGAAAAAGAGAGACAGCAGACAAAAAAGGAATAGAAGGAGACACAGTATCCCGAGGTCTTTGACACAACAATCTCTGGGAGCACCTGTGGAGAGATGAACTGGAGAGATCATGAGAATCAATGAGCACAGCAATAACAATTATAAATCTATATGCACAGGAACATATGTATTTCCATATACTTACCTACACAAGCAGCTGCATGGGTGTGAATGCAGATTATAAGAGTTGAGTTATGTTTGGTGTTCAGTGATCATGCCAGGGAGTGAACATGCAGGTGTAGCCCTGCTGCCTCCAAGGACCGGATACACACTTAGAGGGCCCCCAGTGCCGGGCAAGCGACAGCTATGACAGAGCGCAGAGCCCAGACAGTCCATCCCGGAGACAGCTACGCACCAGCTAAGGAGGAGGCAGTGAGAGGAGACAGGGGCAGGCGGGAGGCAGTCCCCAGACCTTGCGGGATAGGGGTCCCCGGCGGCCAGGGGCAGGGGCCCACCAGCCCCGCTAGACGCCGGGCCTCCGATTGCGTGTCGGGAGCATGATTCGGGCCCCTTGAGCCCAGTGGCCAGCCCCCAGCCCGAAGGGGGGGACAGGCCCAGCCACCCACCCTGGGCCGGAGCCCGCCTCCAGCGTTCGCAGCCAGGCCCCAGAGACCATGGAGCCCCCCCCTCCCCAAAACCCAACGCTCCCCGATCTTAACCCGCTGGGACCCCCCTCCCCTCCATACCTTACCCCACCAACCCTCCCTGGAACCCTAGTCCTCACGCCCCTAGTGTGGGCCAGGGGACAATTAAGCCGAAGACAATCACAGACAAGGACAACCACATCATTCAGTCCACACTGCTCATTCACCCAACAACACAACACTACAGTGACACAACAACAACATGACACCACGACACAACAACACGACAACACCACAACACAACAAAGCTACAACATGACAGCGACACCACAACAACATGACACAACCACACTTCACTCCCCCCCTCCCCTTATAACGCCCATATGAATACATATTATATATTATTATAAATTATATATTATATTATAATATATATGGATATATATTTTTAACTCTCCTCTCCTCAAGGTAGGGCAATGGATGCCCGGGATGCCGCCGGACCCCAGTCAAATCACCTGCCCTGAACTCCGGCCAGCGGGGCCCGCCTACCCCCCCCCCGCCCCAGGGAGCAGTCAGGAAACAGGGGTGTGAGGAGGGCACCCGTACCCTACCTCCCCCGCTCCGTAGTGTGTAGATGGTTGTGTCCTAAAAGCAGTTAAAATGGTTAAAATTGAGGAGCAGACCACCACGCAGCTCAGGGGGCGGAGCCTCCCAGATTGAGAGTCCCCACCCACCATTTGCCACTTGGTCCACCCCCCAAGGCCCTGTGTGTATGTAGTGTGGTGTGGTTGGTATCAAATAGTGTCGACTTAAGTGCAATTAAAACTGAGGAGCAAGTCATCCAAGGGTGCAGCGGAAGTGGTCCCTACGGTCCCTTCCGGAGAGGAGAGACCTCCCCTCCGGAAGGCGAGCCGCCGTGGTGGCGGCATTAGGCACCCCAGTTCCCCAGGGTCCCCCCCAGGGCATGGAGGAACCGGGACCCGCCCAGAGCCCAGGGCCATAGTGGCCAGGGCCCCCAGCGCCCCAGATCACCCACACGCCCCACACCTCATGAGGAGAGGGGAGGGATATCAATAATAATAGTAGTAATAACAATAATAATAATAATAATAATAATAATAATACTATCAGTCATAATAATAATAATCATAATAATAGCAGTTGTCATAATAATGATAACAATATTAATAAAAGTAACAATAATTATTAACAACATTAACAAAAAGACAAGTAGACAAAAAGACACATACACATACAGGCAAACCCACACAAACACGCACACCCACACACACATGTACCCACCACCAGTATAAGGGCTGAATTGTCCCCACGCCTGCTCTGACCACCCCCACTCCACCCTGTCCCGCCCTACCCTACCCTGCCCTGCCCCGCCCTACCCTACCCAGCCCCACTCTACCACACCCTGCCTCACCCTTACCCACCCTTACCCACCCCCTACTACCTCCAAGCCACCCCCTCCACCTGGCCTGCCCTGGTATGTGAGCCCCATGGTCCCAAGAACACTGACTGGACACCAGAAGCATGCCCCGACCCACCCCTATGGGGGCGTGCCCAGGCAGGCCCCCACACCCCCGAGGTCCAGGCCATGCCCCCACCCAAAGACAGAGGACACGCCCCAGGCACCGGGGCCCACGTCCCACCCCCGTCCACGTCGGAGTTGCCCAGCTATCCACCCCGGGGCTAGCGGCCCCCACCCCAGGCCCGCCAGCCGCCCCCNACCTCCAAGCCACCCCCTCCACCCGGCCTGCCCTGGTATGTGAGCACCATGGTCCCAAGAACACTGACTGGACACCAGAAGCATGCCCAGACCCACCCCTATGGGGGCGTGCCCAGGCAGGCCCCCACACCCCCGAGGTCCAGGCCATGCCCCCCCCCAAAGACAGAGGACACGCCCCAGGCACCGGGGCCCACATCCCACCCCCGTCCACATCGGAGTTGCCCAGCTATCCACCCCGGGGCTAGCGGCCCCCACCCCAGGCCCGCCAGCTGCCCCCACTCGCCGCCGACGGAGTGTCCTCGCCCCCCCAGACCCCAGCCCACAGCCCCCACCCCACCAGCCCCACAGCTGCCCCCGCAACAGCCAGCCCAGCTCCGCGAACCGTGGCACCGCCGGGAGGGCGGCGACCAACAGCCCCCCCAGCCTACACCCAACCATCAGTGGCAGCAAGATCCCTACTAACACCAACTCAGTGATGGAGCTGATCACAGGGAACCAGGGAGAATCAACATCTTCCAATCTGTGCTCGGTGGAAGAGGCAGACATTATATCGTTGCTGATGTAATCTGAAAGAAGGTTCTTAAACTGGTTGGTAGACAGGTTATTTTTACTTTTCCAATTCAATAGAATAGTTTTCTTTGCGATGCACAGGGCGGTGAGGACTGAGTATGCAGAATTAAAATCTATGATGGTTCCACCTAGGTCCCCAAGAAGGCAGAGTCTGGGGCATACAGGGATATTACACTTGAACCATGCTGAGAGGTCCTTACATACCTGGAGCCAAAACTTCTCAACTGGTGTACAGGACCACACAGCATGGAAATAATCGTCTGGTACGTTATTGGCGCAATGTGAACAGATATTTGAGCGTACTAGACCCATCTTGAACATCCTTTGTCCTGTGAAATGGATTCTGTGGATAATTTTGTATTGTATAAGTTGCAGATTTGAATTTTTAGTCATTTTAAAGGCATTTAGACATGTTTGTGACCAGAAGTTGTCATTAAAACTACTGGATAAATCTGCTACCCACTTTAACGTTGGGAGTGAAATGGAGTCCTCTGTCTTGACCAGTAATCTATATATTTTTGATAACAATTTTGGGGTACTGAGGTTTATAAATTCTGCAACTCTGATTGGAAGTTGTATATCCAGCTGGTTGAAATTATACTTTTTTCTTATTATAGATTTCATTTGTTGGTACTCTAGAAATTTGGATCTACTGATTTCATATTGTACAATGAGTTCCTCAAATGATTTGAAGTTGCTGTTTTGAATAATATGTTCAAATTGCTTAATGCCTTTATCATTCCACTGTGCAAAGTTAATCATTTTTTTATTTTGCCGGATGTCAGGGTTGTTCCAGATGGGTGTAAGTTTACACGGAATGACTGAAGAATTGGTTAGTTTTAGAAACTCCCACCAAGCTGTAAGAGTGGAGTTTATATTAATCTTTTTAAAGCATTTATGACGTCTAACAGTTGAGCTAATAAATGGCAAATTAGAGATGACAAGGTCATTGCAAAGTGCTTGTTCTATATCGCGCCATGGTTCATCTAGTAGGCTGGGGTTAAGCCATTTTGAGATATATTGCAATCTGTTTGCTAAGAAATAGTGGTGAAAATTGGGCAGGTCTAGACCGCCGTTGTTTTTAGTCTTTTGTAGAGTTTTTAAACTAATACACGGGGGTTTGTCTTTCCAGAGAAATTTGTTGATAAATGAGTCTAATGATTTAAACCAGGTGGAAGGAGGTTTTGTGGGGATCATTGAGAATAAATAGTTTACTCTAGGTAGACCCATCATTTTTATGGTGGAAACTCTCCCCATAAGTGAAATGGGTAAGGATTTCCACCGTGTGAGGTCGTCCTCAATTATTTTTAAGAGCTGGGTATAGTTTAGCTTTATTAGATCAGAGAGACTGGTGGAAATATTTATTCCTAAGTATTTAATATTACCTGAATGTAGTTTAATATCTGGGGTATTTTGAAAAGTACAGTTAATAGGCAGTACAGTAGTTTTTGACCAATTAATAGAATAGTCAGAAATTAATGAGAATTTATTAATGGTTGTGATTGTATGAGAGATAGATGTTTGTGAGTTCTGGAGAAAAAGTAATACATCATCAGCATAAATACTTGTCTTGTGTTCTATACTTCCACTGTGAATACCTTTTATTTCTTTGTTTTGTCTAATGCTAGCTGCTAGGGGTTCGATGAAGATTGCGAAAAGCGAGGGAGAGAGTGGGCAGCCCTGTCTGGTGCCCCTCTGCAGACTGAAGCTTGAAGAAGTTTGATCATTTGTCCAGACACATGCATTTGGATCCTTATATAAAATCTTCAACCAGTCAATAAAAGATGGGCCGAATCCAAATTTGTTCAATGTTGCAAATAAGAACTTCCAGTTAACATGGTCAAATGCTTTTTCTGCATCTAAGGAGATGATAGTGGATTCTAGCTTTTGTGACGTGGCATAATCTATCAGATTTGTTAATCTGCGCATATTTGTAGAAGAATGTCTACCCTTTATAAAGCCTGTTTGGTCAGGGTGTATGATAAGAGGAGTTACTGTTTCTAATCTTCTGGCGAGGGCTTTGCAGACTATTTTGTGGTCAGCGTTAATTAAAGATATGGGCCAGTAACTGGATGGGAATGTGGGGTCTTTCCCTGGTTTTAGGAGGAGAGTAATGTTAGCTGAGTTCATATTTTTGTGTATTTGACCTTTTCCCTTGATTTCTAAGACCATTTTATAAAATGTGGGTCCTAGTGTGGTCCAGAAGACCTTATAGAATTCTGCTGGAAAACCATCTGGCCCTGGCGCTTTATTACTAGGCATGCCTTGTAGTGCTTTATGGAGTTCTACCATTGTGAGGGGTGAGTCTAAAGCCTTTCCCTGTTCCTGTTGTAGTTTTGGGAGGTTTATGTCACTAAGAAATTCCTCAATACTGCTGTCTGCAGGGTCAATTTGCGATGAGTATAGTGTCTTATAGAACTCCCTAAAAATATCATTTATTCTGTCGGGATCATGGGTGATATTTCCTGCTGAATCTTTGACAGATGAAATAGTTGTTTTTTCTTTGTTTGCCTTTAATTGATTAGCTAGGAATCTACCACATTTGTTGCTATGTTCAAAGTTCTCCAAGCGTAGTCTTTGCAGCATAAACTGAGTTTTCTTTTCGATTATTTCATTCAGTTCGAGTTTAGCCTTCCTGATGCTCTTCAGTACCTGCTCTTCAGGAGATGCCCTGTACGCATCTTCTAATGATTTAATTCTTAACTCCAATTCGAATGTTCGCTGCTTCTCTTCCTTTTTCTTGTGAGATGAGAATGAAATTATTTTCCCTCGCATTACTGCCTTCCCTGCTTCTCATAGAACACAAGCTGAGGTCTCTGGTAGGTCATTATTTTCTATGTACAGAGACCATTCCTTTTCAAAATAACTGATAAAATTAGGATCTTTAAGTAATGATGTATTAAATCTCCAGCTTCTCATTGGTGGTTCTACTTTTTTATCAACTAAAGTGAACGAGACTGGTGCATGGTCACTGATGGTGATGGGATGGACACTAGTTTCTAATATATCGCTCATTTTCGAGCTGCTAACTAGAAAGAAGTCTATTCTGGAATATGAATGATGCATTGATGAGAAGTATGTGTATTCTTTAAGAGTGGGGTGGTGTGAACGCCAGGCATCACAAAGACCAAAATCCTCCATGTATTGTTTTACCACCTTAGTGGATTGCCAGATCCGATGGTTTCCTGATGTGCTCAGCCTGTCCATCCCTGAGTCCAAGGCCATGTTGAAGTCTCCTCCTATGATGAGTGTGGTATCTAAGTGAGCATAGAGTGAGGTGAACAGGGAGTGAAAAAAAGAGGGGTCGTCAACATTTGGTCCGTATACATTAGCAATGCATAGCTTTGTACTTTGAATATCCAATTTCATAATTACATACCGACCCTCTGGGTCTGTGACTATGCTTTCAACACTAAAATTTACCTTTCCACTGATTAAGATGGCTACACCTCTTTGCCTGGAATTGAGACAGGCTGAATACACATGAGGAAACTGTACAGTGGATAGTAAATCCACTGTTGTTTCTGATAAATGCGTCTCTTGCAGCAAAATAATGTCTGCCTGTAGATCATTTAATTTGTTAAACACCTTTAACCTTTTCTCCCTGGAACCAGCTCCACGTATATTCCATGAAATAAACCTGAGTGGCGACATACCTAGACGGGCTGAGTGATGGAGATGTGTGTATGTGTATGTGAGCAGACATGTATGTGTATGTGTTCATACGTATGCATCCTTATGAACGTGCATGTTACACCCAAGTGCGTATGTGTACTAGTGAAGTCATCCGAGTGAAGTTTCCCTATTTCTTTATGTTCAGTGAATACGCATGCGGTGAGTGTGTTACTGTGCTTAGTGAGTGTTATTGTGTGTCGACATGCTGTTTGTACTGCAGGAGTGCCTCGAGTGTTGTGTTTTTGATTATAGGTGTCTGAGATCCTGTTGTTGGAGTGGTATAAAAAGTTTAGGTTGCAGCTGATTCTGGAGACAGTAGAGAAAAAGAGAGGGGAAAAGGAAAAACACGGAAAGAAAGGAAAAGAAAAAGAAAAAAAAAGAAGAAACACAAACAATCGAACAAAACTAAAGGCATCAAAATCCTACACACAGAGACTAGCAGTGAGCTCTCTATTATATGTTACTGATTAATTTAACTGTATAACACACAAGTATTTAAATATTACATGATGTGTTGTTGAGTGGTGTGGCTTACCTGTGGTTAGTAAAGCCATGGAGTAATACCTGGGTCACGGTACAGCTGATTGTTAACAAACAGTTTGTCAACAGCAATAACAGCGCGGGAGCCTTCCTCAATGAACCTCCTCCTGAGAGGGAACACGACCTTGCGTCGCTCCAGGATCTCTTTAGGAAACTGGTCGTTGACGCTGAAGTCTGTCCCTCTCAGCTCCCTGCCCCGGCTCTTTACCTGCTCTTTCTGTTTAAAGTTAACAAACTTAGCAACAATAGGCCTTGGTCTATTAGACTTTGCTCTCTTACCTCCCAGTCGATGGACTCGGTGAAATGTGATGTTGCGCACAGCTTCTTCTGGGAGCTTCAGCTTATTCTTAATGAAAGCTGTGACCGTAGCCTCAGGATCCTCTTCAGCCTGCTCAGGGATGCCTGCAAACACCAGGTTATCTCGCATGCTGCGTGCCTGAAGATCGAGGACTGTCTCCTTGATCCTCTTGTTTTCATCGGAGAGCTGGGTCATCCCCTCGGAGAGAGATTTCACCGACTCTCTGAGGCTGCTGTTCTCCGCCGCGAGCGTCTCCACCTGGTGCTGGCTGAACTCCAGTGACTCGCGCAGCGCCTGGAACTCCTTGTGAAGGACCTCCAGCAGGCTCAACCGGGCGTCCAGGCTGCCTAACTTCTTTTCTATGGAAAGAAGAACGTCAGTTGTGTCGTTACCTGGAGGTGAGATCGCTCCGGATGAGTCTCCGCTGCGCGGTCTCTTCGCCTTGGATGACGTAGCTGGAGTGGAAGTCATGTTTGGCTTCCCCATGACAATCCTGTCGTAGCACCGATCGATGTACTCCGTCAAGCCGGTCAGATCCTCCTTGCTGTCCTCCAGAGTGCCCTGTGGAGATACTTGGTACTTTCGGTAGATTATTAAGAGTTGGCGAATATTTACGGTTGAATGAATGAATGGATGATTTGCGCGCGCCTAGATTCAATCTGCTGTCTCACACAATCTACGTCACAGAATTACCGCGTCACAGAATTACCGCGTCACAGCATTACCACGTCACCTGCCTTCTTCGCGTCCTGACGTGTGCCTGTCACCTTTTTTTCTACAGTCTGAATTTGGTTATGAATGTACTTTCACTGGCCTTACTGCTTGAAATCTGAGTTTTTACCCACTTTATACAGTCAAAACTTGGAAATGAATGTACTTTGATTGGTCTCAATGCTAGAAATCTTAACTTGTTTTACACAGTGTAAACTTGGTTATGACTGTACTTTGACTGGCCGTAATGTTAGACATCTGGATTTTGTCTTGTTTGTCACAGTCCAAACTAGGTTATGAATGTACTTTGACTGGCCTTAATGCTAGAAATCTGGGTTTTAACCAACTCTGTCTGGTGTTTACTTGGTGATGAATGTACTTTGACTGGTCTCAATGCTAGAAATCTGGATTTTAGCTTATTTTATACAGTCTACACTTGGTTATGAATGTACCTTGACTTTCCTTCATGCTAGAAATCTGGGTGTATACCCACTTTATTCAGTATAAACTTGGCTTTGAATGTACTTTTACAGGTCTTAATGCTTGAAATCTGGGTTTTTAGCTATTTTAAATAGTCTATACTTGGTTATGACTGTACTTTGACTGGCCTGAATGCTAGAAATCTGAATTTTTACTTATTTTATACAGTCTTAACTTGGTTATGAATGTACTTTGACCGGTGTCAATGCTAGAAATCTGGGTTTATACCCTCTTTTTACAGTATAAACTTGGTGTTGAATGTACTTTGACTGGCCTTACTGCAAGAAAAATCTGTGCTTTCACCTTTTTTTCTACAGTCTGAATTTGGTTATGAATGTACTTTCACTGGCCTGACTGCTTGAAATCCGGGTTTTTACCCACTTTGTACAGTCTTAACTTGGTTATGAATGTACTTTGACTTGCCTTACTGCAAGAAATCTGGGTTTAAAACGTATTTTATACAGTCCAAACTTGATTATAAAAGTACTTTGACCGGCCTGAATGCTAGAAATCTGAATTATACCCACCTTATATAATATCATCTTGGCTTTGAATGTACTTTGACTGGTCTCAATGCAAGAAATCTGGGTTTTAATTTATTTAATACATTCTCTTCTTGGTGTTGAATGTACTTTGACTGGTGTCAGTACGAGAAATCTGGGTTTTATCTTTTTTTGTACAGTCTAAACTTGGTAATGAATGTACTTTGACTTGCCTTACTGCTTGAAATCTGGGTTTTCACCCACTTTATACACTCTAAACTTGGTTATGAATGTACTTTGACTGGCTTTAATGCTAGAAATCTGGGTTTTAACTTATTTCATTCAGTCAAAACTTGGTGATGAATGTACTTTGACTGGCCTTAATGCTAGAAATCTGGATTTTAACTTGTTTAATACAGTCTTAACTTGGTTATGAATGTACTTTGACTGGCCATACTGCTTTTAATCTGGGTTTTTACCCACTTTATTCAGTCTACACTTGGTACTGAATGCACTTTTACTGGTCTCAATGCTAGAAATCTGGGTTTTAACCATCTCTTTATAGTAAAATCTTGGCTTTGAATGTACTTTGGCTACTCTCATTGCTAGAAATCTGGGTTTTTATCTTATTTTATACAGTCTATATTTGGTGATGAATTTTCCTTTACAAGTCTCAATGCTAGAAATCTGGGTTTTATCTTTTTTTTAAACAGTCAAAACTTGGTTATGAATGTACTTTGACTGGCCTTAATGCTAGAAATCTGGGTTTATACCCACTTTATATAGTATCATCTTGGCTTTGAATGTACTTTAGCTGGTCTCAATGCAAGAAATCTGGGTTTTAATTTATTTTATACATTCTCTTCTTGGTGTTGAATGTACTTTGACTGGTGTCAATACGAGAAATCTGGGTTTTATCTTTTTTTATACAGTCTAAACTTGGCTATGAATGTACTTTGACTGGCCTTACTGCTTGAAATCTGGGTTTTTACCCACTTAATACACTCTAAACTTGGTTATGAATGTACTTTGACTGGTCTCAATGCTAGAAATCTGGGTTTTATCTTATATTATTCAGTGGAAACTTGGTGATGAATGTACTTTGACTGGCCTTAATGCTAGAAATCTGGATTTTTACCCACTTAATTCAGTCTACACTTGGTACTGAATGTACCTTTACTGGTCTCAATGCTAGAAATCTGGGTTTTAACCATCTCTATATAGTAAAATCTTGGTTTTGAATGTACTTTGGCTACTCTCAATGCTAGAAATCTGGGTTTTTATCTTATTTTATACGATCTTTTTTTGGTGATGAATTTACTTTTACAAGTCTCAATGCTAGAAATCTGGGTTTAAACTTAGTTAATGTAGTATAAACTTGGTTATGAATGTACTTTGACTGGTCTCAATGCAAGAAATCTGGGTTTTTACCAACTTTATACAGTCAAAACTTCTTTTTTGAATGTACTTTGACTGGTCTCAATGCTAGTTACTGGGTTTTATCTTATTTTATACAGTCTAAACTTGGCTACGAATGTACTTTGAGTTTCCTTCATGCTAGAAATCTGGGTTTTTACCCACTTTATACACTCTAAACTTTGTTATGAATGCTAGAAATCTGGGTTTAAACTTAGTTAATGTAGTATAAACTTGGTTATGAATGTACTTTGACTGGTTTCAATGCTAGAAATCTGGGTATTAACATATTTTATACAGTCTAAACTTGGCTATGAACGTACTTTGACTGGTCTCAATGCTCGAAATCTGGGTTTAAACCCACTTTTTACAGTCCAAATTTGGTTATGAATGTTCTTTTACTGGTTTTAATGCTAGAAATCTGGGTTTCAACTTTTTTCATACAGTCTTACCTTGGCTATTTATGTACTTTGACTGGTCTGAGTGCTAGAAATCTGGGTTTTAACCCACTTTATACAGTCTGAACTTGGATATGAATGTACTTTGACTGGTCTCAATGCTAGAAATCTGGGTTGTAACTTATTTTATACAGTTGAAACTTGGTTGTGAATGTACTTTGGCCCTAATAGGAGAAATCTTAATTTGTACTTGTTTTATACAGTCCAAACTTTGTTATGAATGTACTTTGACTGGCTTTCCTTTGTAGCGTGAATTGGTCTAAGATGTTAAATTACCAATGAATAAATAATTAGTTAATAGCAGAATGCCAGCATTCAAAACGTAATAAATAAACGAAGTTATAAACTTCAGAATTTTACTTAAACTTAACAATATGCTAGTTTAAATATTCCTCGGGGCACCACCCAATTTTAATAAAACAGGGAAAATTAAAATAATCAGTCTTTTAATCTGAAAGGTTGCTACACGTATATGAGATCTTGGACTCGGTAACATAGGCCCTTAATTTCAACACACAACACAAACAACGACGGTCTTTTAAGGTGAATTTATTTACTAACTAATAGGTGAACATACAAAATAGAATATGAAATGGTGATGATAATAAATGAATATATGAATATATATATGGGAATATAAAAAGACAAAGAAAATATGAAACAGGAACAAGAATGAGTTTCTGATTGTGATAAAAACCGGAACACAGATAAAATGGAAAGTCAGACAATGATCAGAGCAGGGACCAACTAAAGTTAAACCTTTATAAAAACCCCAATTTCTGGCATCGACTCTGAAATACAAGGACAAGCAAAGTGTCTTACTGAGGCAGAGGATTGGCGTGAAGAGGCAGGTGTTGTGGGAGGTGAAGAGAGGTTCGGGATGTTGACAGCTGGAACGGATGACGTTGAGAGCTGGAACAGCTGATGCAACTGGAAAGTTGAACGGATCGATGAAGGCTCTAGCGGGTCGGCGAGGCTCTGCGTGGCTCGGCGTGGCTCAGCGTGGCTCGGCGTCTCGGCGTCCTCGTTGCTAGGCGACGTGTAGGTTCGTGCAGGCCCACGTGGTGCGGCGTCTTCATTGCCAGGCGATGTCTGCGTGCGTGAAGGCCCACGTGGTGTGGCGCAGCCAGTCGGAATGGAGCAGTTGCTTCGCTCCGGTCGCGGTGCCTGCAGATTGGATGTAGCTTCTCCCGTCACGCTGATGGACAAGGGTGGAGAGCCTTTGAAGTCGTCTGAACTCAGCAGCTGGAAGCGAAGCGGGCCTCCAACGAAGAGCGGGAGACAGAGTCTTTGAAACTTTGCGAAGTAGCAGGACGTGGTTCACTCGTCAGAGTGGCTGTAGCGATGTCAACAGATCAGAGTTCAGGAAGGAAGAGAGATAGGAAGCGAGCCGTGTTGCATCTGCACCCAGCACACAGAGAGAGTCTTTGAATCTCCGCGGGAAACAGCAGGAGAAGGGTGCGGCTCCGTCAGTGACGTTGCTGTGGAGACGTTGACAGACCAGAGTTTCGGATGGAAGAGAAGTAAAAGAGAGAGAGAGAGTCTTGGGGAGCTTTCTTTTTATTGACCTCCCAACACCCACTTCACGTAACACCACCTCCAAAGGCGGTTCCTTTGGTCTTGCCAGCCAGAAATCTTTAATTGAGTTTAACTTTCACCACTTTAATTACACATACATGATTTTACCATACTTTTACTCTCCAGGTCCACTGCTCTCGAATAAGCCCAAACAAAGCGTCATTTTATGGGAACCTAACCACAGTTATTACATCTCCTTTAAAAGAAAATCTTTATTAAGCACGATATTGTGGCCCAAACACATTATCCATGAAAGACATTATGGTAGGTGAGTACAGGTTTACATGTATTAAAATATCTGTGCATTTAAAGACATTTTTCAATCATATTACACACACAGTGAGAAGGGGGTCCTTGAAACAGTCCACCAACCAAATTTCTTGGATGCCAGAGGTGTCTCATCACAGTTGTTTTCCACTCAGAGAGAAGCCAGAAGGGGGACTCCAGGAGGTCGTAATTTTTAGGGCTCGAAGATAAGAAACACCCTAGAAAACACTTATCTTGCTTACGTTACAACCAACTCTTTGTTTGTTCGTTAACAGAGAGACTCCTTGGCGCCCACAGAGATGACCTTTTGGTGACACGAATCCATTTGCAGGATTTAGGCTTACACAAGACAGATGATTCCTTCTGCATCCATGACACCTGTCGTAAACTTGATTCAGGATATTGACACTTTGGTACTCACTTCTGAGAACCACGGTACAGTCTGAGTTGTTTTTTCAACTGGATCTTCCGTTGTCCTTTAATCAGAAATCAAGCACCCAAAGAGTAATGGTGAGGAGTGTGTTTTGCCTGTCTCAGATGACACAAAACAGACCTGTTTACCTCTGGTGTTCTGCGAGGCAGTAACTGAATTCAGAAAGTGAAGATTCCTGATTGAACCTCAGGATCCACACTACACCTTCATGCTAGAAATCTAGGTTTTACCCTATTATATACAGTCCAAGTTTGGCTATGAATGTAGTTTTACAGGTCTCAATGCTAGAAATCTGGGTTTTAACTTGTTTCATACAGTCTAAAGTAGGTACTGAATGTACTTTTGCTGGTCTTAATGCTAGAAATCTGGGTTTCAACTCATTTTAAACAGTCTAAACTTGGTACTGAATGTTCTTTGACTGGTCTCAATGCTTGAAATCTTGGTTTTATCTTATATTATACAGTCTAAATATGGTTATGAATGTACTTTGACTGTCCTTTATGCAGGTAAGGAGGGTCATCATCCACATTGGCACCAACGACACCTCCAGACAGCAGTCCGAGCTTTTAAAACGGGATTTTAAGCAGATTTTTAACAGACTCTCTCAGCTCCAGCTGAGTGTTTTCATCTCTGGCCCCACCCCCACCTGCGGCAGAGGTGTAGGGCGCTTCAGTAGATTACTGAGCCTTAACACCTGGCTTTCTGCTGTCTGCAGCACCCACGGTGTAGGTTTTATAGACAATTTCGACGTCTTCTGGGAGAGGAGACACCTTTTTGGATCTGATGGTCTTCACCTTAACAGAGTTGGCTCCCGCATATTGTCTGCAAATCTGACATATGGTGTGCAACACGCCCACCTCAGACTGCCCTCCTACAGCCCCACACCTGCACAGACTGACCTGTCCGTCACTGAATGATGTCTCCCCGGTCCCACTTCCTATGTTTTTAGTTCCCCCTCTGAAAAACAAAACACCGGACTTGGGCCCTCCACTATCATTAACAACTCACCCATCCCAGTCATAGTCAGTCAGCGAAACATAACCCGGTTCCACCATCCCCACTCTGTGAACTTCAATAACCTCAGACCTCTCCCAAAACATCAACCATCCACCTATACAGACTGCAGGTCACCTGACATCATTAATATGGCACTTTTTAATGTACGCTCTCTTTTAAATAAGTCTTTTATTACCAATGATTTTATTTCAGATAACAAGGTTGACAGTCTGTTTTTAACTGAAACATGGCTGGGTACAGACGTGCCAGTTATTCTCACTGAGGCCTCCCCTCCAGATTTTAACTTCAGTTTCTCACAGCGAAGTGGCAGGAAGGGTGGTGGTACTGCATCGATAACTAAGAAATCATTAAATGCAAAAGAAATACAGTTAGATCAGTACACCACCTTTGAGTATCATGCAGTTGATTTTAGCAGTCCTTCAATTCTCTGCATCACAGTTTACAGACCACCACGGCATGATGCCACTTTTATCAGTGAGTTTTCTGAGTTTTTATCAACAATCCATAGCACTTACAATTTTATCATTATATCTGGTGATTTTAAACTGCACATCGACAATCCAACTAATTCTCTTTCAAAAGAGTTTTTAAATTTACTGTGTTACTTGGATTTTAAACAGCATGTCACACAGCCGACTCATAACAGAGGACACACTCTGGATTTAGTCATCAGTTATGGCCTGTCGGTCAGTGTGTCCTCTGTTGTTGAGTCGGCTGTGTCTGACCATTTTTGTGTGTTTTTTAATGTCACCAGTTTTATTCAGCGGGAGGCCTCTGTGCGAACTGTCAGGAAACGCTATTTTACCCCTGAAGTGGCTGCAAATCTTATTGAAATAGTGGGTAAACATCCTCCAGCCACCACACCTGCATCCTGTGATTTTATCGTTGAACATTTTATCAACAAACTTGAATCAGCACGTGATATCGTTGCTCCACTTAAAACAAAAAAGGTACTGCCTAAGCGCAAACCCCCGTGGAGAAATGAAGAAACAAAAAATCTTAAAAGGAATTGCAGGGTGGCTGAAAGGAAATGGAGGAAAAATAAATTGACAGTTCATCATCAAATATACTGTGAGCAACTAAAAAATTACGACACTGCTTTCAGGCATGCTAGAACCACCTACTATACAAATATGATTAAAGATCATAAAAACAATCCCAGAGTCCTTTTTAGGACCATTGATCTTTTAATCAACCCTGTTTTTAACAGACAACTCACTCCCTCTGACTCCCTTTGTGAGCACTTTGCAGACCACTTCAGAGGTAAAATAGACTCTATATGATCTTCTCTTTTATCCAATCAAAATACTGATTTTAATTCAGTAGAAAGCATGGTTTTACCTGAGGAAACATTGGACAGTTTTGTCCTGGTTGATGCTGAAATGCTTGGTAGAGTTTTCTCCCAAGTAAAACCAACTACCTGCCTTTTAGACCCAATTCCCACATCACTTTTTAAAACCTTTTATGGATTTTTTGAAGTTGAGCTCTTAAATATGGTGAATTGTTCTCTTCAGACTGGGACTTTCCCTGCTGCTCTTAAAACAGCAGTAGTGAGACCCCTTCTGAAGAAGAACAATTTGGATCCCGATGTTCTTGATAACTACAGACCAGTGTCCAACTTACCATTTTTAAGCAAAATTTTAGAAAAAAAAACTTGTTTTTATTCAGTTTAATGAATTTTTAAACAACCACTCAGTTTTTGAGAGACTCCAATCTGGATTTAGGACGAACCACAGTACAGAGACTGCCTTACTGAAGATCGTTAATGATCTCAGGTGTAACTTGGACTCACACAAGCTTACGGTCCTTGTGCTACTGGATCTTAGTGCAGCTTTTGACACAGTAGATCACAGGATTCTTTTACAGAGACTGAGACACCTGGTGGGCCTCTCTGGTACTGCCCTTCAATGGTTCAGTTCCTATCTCTCAGATCGGAAATTTTTGGTAAGTCTGGACACGCACTCCTCAGGAATCCATGGTATTAAATGTGGTGTGCCCAAAGGCTCAATTTTAGGCCCCTTACTTTTTAATTTGTACATGCTCCCTCTGGGAAGTGTCATCAGGAGGCATGGTATTGATTTCCACAGTTATGCGGATGACACACAGCTGTACATCTCCATGTCTCCTGATGACACAGGGCCAATTGATGCCCTTTTTAAATGTATTACAGAAATTCAATCCTGGATGGCAGAAAACTTCCTGCAGCTCAACCAGGACAAGACTGAGGTTTTAATCATTGATCCTAAGGCTCAGGGAGAGAATTTACGTTCTAAATTGCAGACACTGGGTTTAAACCCATCCAATCAAGTTAAGAATCTGGGCGTCATTTTTGACTCTGAGCTCAATTTTATTCCCCACATTAAAAATACAACAAAAACAGGATTTTATCATTTAAAGAACATAGCCAGAGTCTGCCCCTTTCTCTCCCAAGCTAACACAGAGACCCTAATGCATGCTTTTATCTCCAGTCGTATTGATTATTGCAATGCCCTGCTTTCTGGTCTTCCTAAAAGAAACATCTCAAGTTTACAACTCTTACAGAACTCAGCAGCTCGTGTGCTGACGAAGACCAGAAGGCGGGAGCATATTACACCGGTTTTAAAATCACTGCATTGGCTCCCTGTGTGTTTTAGGATCGATTTTAAGGTCCTTTTAATGGTTTTTAAGTGTCTCAGGGGTCTCGGGCCTTCTTATCTCTCAGAGTTGCTTTTACCATATGAACCCTCGCGGACCCTGAGATCCTCCGGCACTGGTCTTTTAAAAATACCCATTGTTAGAACTCATACTTTCGGTGAGGCATCTTTTCAATACTATGGCCCCCGTCTGTGGAACAGCCTGCCGGAGGACCTGAGGGCCGCAGAGAACGTTCATATTTTTAAAGGCAAGCTCAAGACCCACTTATTTAATTTAGCTTTCAATTAAGGTTTTATTTATTTATTCATTCATTTTATTTATTTATTTATGTTATCTTAATTTTATTTA